>OZ012741.1:42297372-42512372 GCA_963859935.3 Lathyrus sativus
ATCTGCCAAGAAAGAAGTTGTGTGCTATGAGTGCAAAGAACCTGGGCACTACAAGAATGATTGCCCCAAACTTCAGAAAGAAAAACCCAAGAAGAAGTTTAACAAAAAGAAGAAGGTTCTGATGGCAACATGGGATGACTCAGATGAATCTGAATCATCTTCTGAATCAGAAGAAGAATGTGCTAATGTTGCACTGATGGCCAGCACAGAGGATCAAGAGGAAGGTACCTCAGGATATGAATCAGATTCTGAATCTGATGATGATGCAGAAGAGGTAATGGATAAACTTACCAAAGAAGAACTTACAAAAGTTTTAACAGAAGTTCTTAAAAGTTATAACAATATCAAACTCAAATACAAGAAGCTGAAAAGCAATCTTGAATCTGAGATTGATCTTCTGAAAACAGAACTTGTTGAGCAAAAAGAAATAAATCTGAAAATCAAAAATGACTTTGAAATAACTCAACAAGAATCTGAATCTGAGACTAAGTCATGTGAAAAATTTTTAGAAAAATATGACTCTAGCTTTCAGAGATTTCTTACTAAGAGCATAGATAGAAGCAAGATGGCTTCTATGATCTATGGTGTTAGTGGAAACAACAGAAGTGGTATTGGATATGAATCTTCATCTGGAAGCAACCCAAAACCTGTTGACAAACTTTTCATCAAGAAGACACCTCTGTATTCTCAATTTAAATTTGGTCACTTAAATGACATTAAACACACAAGCTCTGAGAAGAATACTTATGTGTTTAAACCCAAGGCAAGTCAGAATAAACATTATGTTGAAAAACAGAAGTTTAGACAAACCTACAAACCAACTAACCCCAAAGGACCCAAGAAGATCTGGGTACCTAAAAACAAAATAATTCCTGTTGCAGATGTTCTTAGCAGCAAGGTCAGGACACCAATCATGGTACCTGGACTCTGGATGCTCACGACACATGACAAGAGAAAAGTTTATGTTCCAAAGCGTGGAACTTAGATCTGGAGGTGACGTGAAGTTTGGAGGGAACCAGAAGGGCAAGATCATTGGATCTGGCACTATTGGAAATTGTAAACTTCCCTCTATTACTAATCTTTTACTTGTTGAAGGGTTAAAGCATAACTTATTGTCCATAAGTCAATTAAGTGACAATGGTTATGATATTACCTTTAATCAAAAATGTTGTAAAGCTATTAGTCAAAAGGATGGCTCTATCCTATTTAGTGGTAAGAGGAAAAACAACATTTATAAAATAAATCTTTCTGAACTTAAAGTTCAAAATGTTAAATGCCTCTTGTCTGTAAATGAAGAGCAATGGGTCTGGCACAGAAGATTGGGCCATATTAATATGAGACGTATATCTCAGATTAATAAACTTAATCTTGTCAGAGGACTCCCTAATCTGAAGTTCACTTCAGGTTCTCTTTGTGAAGCATGCCAGAAAGGGAAGTTTTCAAAAACATCTTTCAAATCAAAAAATGTTGTTTCTACTTCTAAACCACTAGAATTACTTCATATTGATCTGTTTGGACCAGTGAAAACTGCATCCATCAGAGGCAAGAAGTATGGATTAGTCATTGTTGATGATTTTAGTAGATGGACATGGGTAAAGTTCTTAAAACACAAGGATGAGTCACATTTTGTGTTCTTTGACTTCTGCAAGCAAGTCCAGAATGAAAAGAATTTCAAAATTATAAAAGTCAGAAGTGATCATGGTGGTGAATTTGAAAATAAATTTTTTGAAAAATATTTTTCTGAAAATGGCATTGCTCATGATTTTTCCTGTCCTAGAACTCCACAACAGAATGGGGTTGTAGAGAGGAAAAACAGAACTTTGCAAGAAATGGCCAGAACCATGATCAATGAGACAAATCTGGCAAAACATTTTTGGGCAGAAGCAATCAATACAGTATGTTACATTCAGAACAGAGTGTCTGTTAGACCTCTTCTGAAGAAGACTCCTTATGAACTGTGGAAGAACAAAAAGCCCAATATTTCATATTTTCATCCTTTTGGATGTATTTGCTATATGTTAAACACTAAGGAAAATCTGAGCAAGTTTGATTCCAAAGCACAGAAGTGTTTCATGCTTGGATATTCTGAACGCTCTAAAGGCTATAGAGTATACAACACTGAGACACAGATTGTGGAAGAATCCATTCATGTCAGATTTGATGATAAGCTTGGCTCTGAAAAGCCAAAGCAGGTTGATAACTCTGCAGATAGGGAAGTAGTCTTTATTGACTCTGAAGTTCCAGAAGCAGACAAAATTCAAGTGAAGGAACCAGAAGCAACTTCAGATGCTACTCCTTTAACTTCTCAGATGAATAATCTAAACATTTCTGAAGAGTCAAACATTAGAGGATCATCATCCAGAATTAAAGCTTCTCATCCAGAGGATGTCATTATTGGAAAGAAGGATGATCCCATCAGAACAAGATCCTTTCTAAGATCATCTGAAGCATCACTATTTGGACTAGTGTCAAAAATTGAACCATCTTCTGTAGAAGAAGCTCTGCAAGACAATGATTGGATTATTGCCATGCAAGAAGAGCTAAATCAATTCAGCAGAAATGATGTATGGGATTTAGTTCAAAGACCTCAAGGATTCAATATAATTGGTACAAAATGGGTCTTCAGAAATAAGCTAAATGAGAAAGGAGAAGTTGAGAGGAATAAGGCAAGGCTGGTTGCTCAAGGGTACAGTCAGCAAGAAGGTATTGATTACACTGAGACATATGCTCCAGTGGCAAGGTTAGAATCTATACGCCTTCTTATTTCCTTTGCTGCACAAAATAACATCACTCTGTATCAGATGGATGTTAAAAGTGCCTTTCTTAATGGTATTATAGAAGAGGAAGTTTATGTCCACCAACCTCCTGGTTTTGAAAATGAAAAATTTCCAGATCATGTTTTCAAATTAAAGAAATCTCTATATGGTTTAAAACAAGCTCCCAGAGCTTGGTATGAGAGATTGAGCAATTTTCTTCTGGAGAAGAATTTCATCAGAGGCAAAGTGGATACAACACTATTTTGTAAAACAATTAAGAAAGATCTTCTAATTTGCCAAATTTATGTAGATGATATTATTTTTGGATCAACAAATATTATGCTTGGAAAGGAGTTTGCTACATGTATGCAGGCAGAATTTGAAATGAGCGTGATGGGAGAACTCAGATTCTTTCTAGGAATCCAAGTTAATCAAACTCCAGAATGCACCTACATACATCAGACAAAGTATGTTAAAGAACTTCTGAAGAAATTCAACATGTCTGACAGTAAGCTGACAAAGACTCCAATGCATCCTACTAGCTCACTTGGCAAAGAAGAGGTAAGTAAGAAAGTAGACCAGAAGCTCTACAGAGGTATGATTGGCTCTCTTCTTTATCTTACTGCTTCTAGACCTGACATATTGTTCAGTGTTTGTCTGTGTGCTAGATTCCAATCAGATCCTAGAGAATCACACTTGACAGATGTCAAGAGGATTCTAAGGTATCTGAAAGGTACTTCTAATGTGGGTTTGTGTTACAGAATATCTGATGATTTCAAATTAGTTGGATTCAGTGATGCTGACTACGCTGGAGACAGAGTGGAAAGAAAAAGTACTTCTGGAAGTTGTCAATTTCTAGGAAGAAATCTAATCTCCTGGTACAGAAAGAAGCAACCCACAATTGCACTTTCAACCACAGAGGCTGAATACATTGCTGCTGCTGGATGTAGCACGCAGATGCTCTGGATGAAGAGTCAACTAGAAGATTATCAAATTTTTGAAAGTAACATTTCTATCTTTTGTGATAATACTTCTGCTATATGTTTGTCCAAGAATCCCATTTTACATTCTAAGGCAAAACATATAGAAATTAAGCATCATTTCATCAGAGACTATGTTCAGAAGGGAATCATAAATTTAGCCTTTGTTAATACAGATCATCAATGGGCAGATATTTTTACAAAACCCCTTGTTGAAGATAGATTCAATTTTATTCTGAAAAATATTGGTATGGATTTTTGTCCAGAATGATATTTATCAGAAGCAAAATTTTTTTTGATGCAAAAATGCTTAATGCTCTGAAGTATTTATTCTGATCAATATTTCTTTTGTGAAACTCTGAACTAACAATCTTTAGAAGATCTGAACGTTGGTTGACGTTTCATTTCTTAAGAGAATTCAGAACAACATGCAAGTAAACACGTGTCACACCAAATCTGAAGAGGTGGCGTGTACATAACTGAAGAGACGTTTGAGGTGAAGTTTGAATAGTGAGAATCTTGGTTTTCCCCCCAAATTGTCAGAAGCAATTAATGTTTTGAAATGATTTTTATTCTCTTCATTTAATGCTTGTTCAAACGTGCATATCTCTGACTGTTGATTTGCCTAAGTGTTTTAGTATAAATACTTGTCTTGTATTCACTTTCACACTTTTCACTCTCTCAGAATTTACATGCGTTTTCATCTCCTATTTTCTCTGCATAAAAACCCAAAACCTAAGTGTTTGACAAAGCATTCTTCAATGGCAACTTCATCATCAACAACTGCTCAATTGCAATCTACTATGGCTGCTGTAACTTCAGAAAACTTGGGTGTTGCTCCATATTCTCCTCCCAAAAGAACACTTCTAACGCCAGTTGATAAGTTGGAAGTTCTATGTGAATCTATGGTTGAGTTTGATTCTCTGGCAGAAAATGGGTTTGAGTTTCATTCCATCATTGGAGCTCAAGGATGGGTTAAGTACTTTGATAGGCTCTTTGGACCAGTTTACCCTCTCCTTGTGAAATAATTTTGGATCCATGCATCAATTTATCCCAAGTTCATCTTATCTTCTGTGCTGAGAAAAGAGATTATTATCACAGAAGATCTGATAAGAAAATTGATAGGATATGAAGAAACAGATGGTGTTTCCCACTTGCCAGTTGGGCGTGTGGACATGGATGAGGTTTATGAAGAAGTAATGACTGCTGGTCAAGCTTCTAACAAATTCAAAGATCTGAAGCCTGATTACAAGATCTGGGCCAAGATCTTCATGGGATGCATCCACCACAGGAAGTCGACCAATTCTCCAGACTATATCAATAATGAACAGCTCTATTTCATGTATTGCCTTAGTCAGAGCACCAAGGTAGATCTTCTATACATTCTGTTTATGCATATGTGGAACCATATCAATGCATCTAGAGAATATGTGAAAGAGAAAGGACAGAAGATCAGAACTTGGATCCCCTTTGGAAGGTTGATCTCAGATCTTCTTACTGAGAATGGCTTGGTAACTACTCTGTACGCTGCTGGAGTTACAGAAGAATTAGAATTTATAATGGGAAAGCCTCTGAATGCTAAAAGTCTTCCGAGACTCAAAATTGTTGATGAACTCACAATAGCTCCCAAGAAGCTAAATATGTCAGAATTGAATAAGAGGGTCCCTGTAGATGACTTTCCTTTATTCTTTGCTGAAGAGCCCAGACATATAGTGGTTATGTATATTGATGAATGCAAGAAGGAAGGAAAACTTGTTCCTGCTAATGTGATTCAGCTAGCTAGACAACCACTACCAGATGCAGGAGAAGAAGAAGCACAACTCCAGAGGAAAAGGACTCAACCTGTAGAAGAATCTGAACCTGTTCAGAAGAAGGTCAAGATTGCTGAGAAGCCCAAGAAGCTCTTGAAGAGAAAAGATTCTGAAGAAGCTGCTTCTGTACCTGCTAAGAGGATCAAAGTAAAAGGTACTAAATCTTCTGTATCTTCTGCAAATCTTGTTATTAATGATTCAAATGTTAAGTCTGTTCCAAAACCACCTGCTACACAAACCACTTCTGTTACTGCTCCCAGTTCTGTTTCACCACAAAAACAAACACCTGTTCCAACTCAAGCAACAACACAAACAACAACACCAACAATTTCTGTACCAAAACCTTCTCAACCCAAAATTCTTATCAAACACTTTGTTCCGCATCCTCAACCATCAGATCAACAACCATCAGATCCCCAACCATCAGAACAACAAACATCTGTTCAACAACAAACCTCTGAACATCCAGAGAACCAACCAAAAGACTCTCAACCAGAAAAAGCCTCTGAAAATCCACCATCAAATAATCCACCTTCTGAACCTATTGCACCTGTTACTTCTGAACCTACAAAAGTAACTTCTGCTCCTGTTTCATCAGAACCACCATCCAAACAATCTGAAATTCCTTCAGAACCTACCAATACTTCTGAACCTCACATCCCTGAGACAGAAGTTCTTGATATCACACCTTTAAAAACAGTGTTTCAAGTATCTTCTACCTCTTGTACACCAACAACATCCTCTAACTCCTCAGAATCAGAAATCCACCCAGATTTTCTAATCTCTCCATCTGACAAATACTCTGAGATAAACCAACCTGAAACTCCCATACCTTCTAAAACTCCCATTCCAGATCCTATGCCTCCACCTGCACCATCATCTGAGATATTAATCCCCAATTCCAGTCCAACATCTTCTATATCTTGTGCCCAAGTTTCTTCTCTTTTTCATAATCTGTCTTATGGTTTCAAACTGAAAGACTTTTATGACAAAGTTGAACCATCTGACCCCTTCAAACCTCTGAAACCAAAACTCACAGTGGCTATTCCATCTGTGCTTGTTTCATATATTCAATCAATGTCCAATGTAGGATCTTTAGCAACCATATCTGCTAATTTTGATAAAGTTGTTTCTTCAGCTCTGCAAATTGAATCTGATAACACTGTTGCATCTGCTGAACCACCAAAATCTGCCTTCAAACCCTACTCAAATGCACCTTTTGATGTAGTTACCCCAAACAGAAGACCAAAACCTCATTTGCTTAATGCTTTAAACAGATCCCTACCTTAAAAACCTGAAATTCCTTTCTTTCCATACTATCCTCCTCCTCTGATTTCCATCCAAAAATCCCTTTTTTCACCAACTCCCAAACCTAAACCTATAACTCTGGAAACCTTGCTAAGACCACAACCCAGACTTAATATTGATCATTTATTTCAAACATTTTTGCAAGAAATACAGATGTATTTAGGTACTGTTCAGAAGAAATGCTCAGAAACAATGGATGCCAAAGAATCTGATATCATCTGGAACGAATTCATAAACAGATTCAACACTGTAGCTTCAAATCTGAAGAACGTCTGTTCTGATGATGCAAAGCTCAGAGCTGAAAGGACTCTATTCTGGACTATCAACAAAACTGAACCTCTGCTTCGTTTAGATGCTCCTCCACCATCAACAGAATCTACTGATAATGCATTGGTTATGACTCTGGTAGACCCCTCTTCAGGATCTACAGAACCAATGGCAATTGATTCTGTTCAGGCTACAGAACCTCCTTCTAATTCTTCATCTGAGATAAAGAAAGAACATCCACATGTTGAAGATAAGATTGCTGCTCTGGAAGCTGGACAGTCAGAGATCAAATCCTGGATGGCTAAGCAGGATATGAAGTCTGAGGATATGACAAAATGGATGTCAAAGCAAGATGAGAAGAATGAAACTATGACTAAGTGGATGTCCAAGCAAGAGCAATCATCCTCTGAGATTACAGATCTATTGAAGATGCTTTTGTCCAAACACTCTTAGATTTTTTTTCATTCTAATGTTTTTGCATTTGTTGTTTGCATTTGTACTTTTTGTTATGTCTTCTGATGTTTACCTATGTACTCTTGCTCTGATCTTTTGAATGAATCAAGTTTTCTCCATTGAATTATCTTATTTACTGTTTCCTTTTATTTGTCTTTTTAAAAGTTTTTTAATTTTTTCTTATGACAAAAAAGGGGGAGAAAATATAGATCTGAACCGTTTAATATAACTTCACCAGAATGAATCTTCAGACATATCTATTCTATCTAACATTTATCTTGACTATTTCAGAACATTTGATAAGTACATTCTATAAAAGTAACTCAAAGTCTCTCAGATCATTTGTCTATTATCAAACTCTGAATCTTATATCTGCAGGACATTCTGACCTTCAAAATGTTATAAGAACAAACAAGACCTAACTTTGAAGATTACTCAAGACAAAAGGGAAGTTTCTATTCCTTGTTCATATTTAACTCAGGGGGAGATTCATCATCTCAGGGGGAGTTATAATTCTTTATGTTCAGTTAAACAAAATTTCTGATACTTTTTGTCATCATCAAAAAGGGGGAGATTGTTAGAACACAGATTGGTTCTTAATAATAACTCTTTGTTTTGATGATAACTGTTAGGAAATTTTATATTTAAGAATTATATACTCTAAAATTTGTTTGAGAATTTTACTGCAGATTGAAATGAAATTAACTCTCTAGAAGCAAATCTGAATTGTATACAAGAAGTTATCCTGACTCTGAAGCGCCAGATGCACTCATCAGAAGATTCTGAAGCAGAAGCATCTGAAGCTAGTCAAAAGCATCTGAAGCTGAAGCATCTGAAGCATAGAAGAATATTGTTTGAAGAGTTTCTCAAAGCATAATCTCTACAGAAGTTTCTGAAAGTACTAACGCTGCCAACTATTGAAGTTCTGTGTCAAATATGCTCTGATGATCAACACGCTGAAAGCACACATGCTGCAGAAGACTCTGATACAGCAAAGTTCTGAACATCATTAGAAGACTCTGAATCATTCAGATTCTGAAGAACTTGCTGAAAACTGAAGAAGAAATATTCAAGATTATATCCGTTGGAGTAAATCAACGTCTCTTTCCTCATTTGTGCTAGACACAATAACACAGACAAAAAGGATTTTTCTGTGCTATCTACTTCTAGGAAAGGTCACTTGATGTGAAGACAAAAAGGCTCAGACCTTTTTAGGACTCTCTTTTCAACGCTCAGCTTCCTTAGATCAGCTGCCTATAAAAGGAGGACTCCACCACATTCTTCAGTTACACAATTTGCTGAAAAGAAATCATATTATTCTAAGCTCTCATTCTTTCATATTCTTCTTAGAATTTCTTGTACTTAAACTTAAGAGAAAAATCACTGTTGTGAAAAAAGCTTTATAGAAGCACTAATACTCTTGTATTTAATTTACATTGATTGTAAAGGTTTTCCTTAAGAGGATTCAGTTGGAATCAGTAGCTCTTGAGAAGACTAAGAACAGTTGTTCTTAGGTGTTACTATTGTAATCTGTTTGATTAAATAGTGGATTAAGTCCTTGTTGAGAAAGGCAAATCACTCTAGGAAGGGTGGACTGAAGTAGTTGTTTTAAACGAACCAGGATAAAAATAATTGTGTCATTATTTTTAAAGTCTTAATCTTTCATACTTATTCAACCCCTCCTTCTAAGTATTATCTCACCTTCATGTGTGTGTGTGCGTGTGTGTGTGTGTGTGTGTGTGTGTGTGTGTGCGTGTGCGTGTGCGTGTGCGTGTGTGTATGCGTGTGCGTGTGTGTGCGTTCAGTTTTGTTGAGGTGGTATTTAAGATAGGAGCTACTGCGGTGACTTTATATTTGTGATATTATGGGTTCAGAAAAGAATAATCGACCTTATATTGGCGCTGGTGTGGATTCAAAGAAGGACTTATGGCCTTATATTGATGATGTTATTTGTTCAGAGAGGATCCGGTAGCCTTATATTGGCGATGTTGTGGGTTCAGAGAAGAACCGACGATGATTGTTTTGTTGATTTGAATTTTTGTATTTCAGGCATCATGTATATCAGAGATACGTAATACTTCAGTCTAGTGAGACTCTTAGGTTCAATGAGGAATCATTGGTTCAGAGAGGAACCAGTGATGGGTCTTAGGTTCAGAGATTAACCATTTGTTTAGAGAAGAACTAGAGATAATGGATCAATCAGTAACATGACTCTGACATTCAAACCTTGGTACCACATGCATTGGAGGAATATAGGAACATTACATTGCATTGTATATCTTTTCTGTGATTGATTGTTGTTGAAAATTAATATATGTGATTGTCGTATAATATGATTGAGCTATCCTCACAGTTTTATGCACCATTAACATTTAGGAAAGATGTCTAGATGCTGCTTGTGTGGAAGATGTCTAGTGGTCTTCTCTGCCTATTGTCTTCTATGATAGTGTAACATTTGGGTTGGTATCTTTTATTTATTTTATTTTGTGAGCTGTTATGTTACCTAAAGTAATATTTCATTGAGTTTAAAAGTTTTGTATATTGATGAGACAATGAAGTTGTGCTTTTTTATTATTATTTAAATTCCACTGCTATTAAGTGTAATTTTGATGAAGATGTTTAATTGAAAAAAAATATGACACCCTTTTTGAGAAAAATACTCAATTACTTTATAAATTACATGTTAATCTTTAGAGTGTTACATAATTGATATTAGAGCAGGTCAATTCATTCAACCTAGGTTGTATATTGATATTTTGTGCGAAAATAAACGAAAAAACCATTTGAGAAAATAATAACTTATATTGTCTAACATGATATTTTACAAGGTTGTTACTTGCTTTTCACTATAAGAAAACCTTCTCCAGCGTCATAATGTTGCGACGTGAAAACCACGTGACAAAAAAAGATAGTTGCAACATGATAGTCACGTCGCTGAGATTTTTTAACAATTAAATAAAAGAACTAAGCTTTTCAGATGGTGGGACGTTGTAAAATTTTTTGAAAAAATGTTTTGTCGTGTTAAACACATCACAACATATATTTCCCAAAAAAATTGCTTCAATGATTTTGCATGGGGGGGAGATTGTAAAACATGTCACAAAACACTTTTCAAAAAATAAAGAAAAAAATCACGTTGGAATCTTGACTGACTGAATTGATGGTTGGGTAGAATTATGGTTGTTCTGACATCTCAGTATTACCTACGTGTAAATGACGTCACAAAGCAACAATTACTTTTTAGTTGACACGTGATTTACACATCGCTGAGTTACGACACGATTTCCATGACGTTGTCTTAGCTATATATTTTTGCAACGTTCTTTCTTCACGCAAGTAATTAAATTTCTTCCTCATTGTTCATCTCATCTCGGCTCCTTTCTCTCTTCCAAACTCAAACTTCATCCTTCTCTCTTTCAACCACAAACCTGAAACTTCATTCTTCTCACCTCCATCCAATTAGTTCAAAGGAATAAAATTGTTTATTTAATTTTCTTTTATTTGTTTTGTTATTAACATTTTTTTTTTATTTTTTCAATTTTAATGGGTTATTAAGAGATTTAATCAAGAAGTTGCATCTCCATAAAATAGATTTTGTTGCTTGTGGTGTTTTGGCAATTATGTTTTTACTTTTTTTTTTCTTTCAAAAAGTCATATATAACAATTAATGAGTTTTATTGTTTGTTTAAATTTAGTTTTTAAATTTTTTTAATATATTCATATAATTTATTAGGTTTATTATTATGAAAATATATTTTTCAACATAATAAACTTTCTTTGTTAAATAATTCGGTCTTTCTCTTTCTTTTTTTTCATTCTTATTACACGTGCTACACATCAGCACCAAGGCAAACTCATGGGTATCCTGACCAGAATCCGTTCGAATACACGTGTTATTACTTCTTTTTTTTTATAAATAAAGAAAATAAAAGTAAATATATTTAAAATAATGAATGAATCAATACACGGGCAAAGTGTATTTATTTATATTACTAACATTTATTTATACATTTAAAACAATATTTACAAACGCTATGGTATTAATTGATATTTATAAAACTAAATTATTGCATAAATATTTTTATAAAACATGTCAAAATAAATTTTATATTTACATATGGAAAAATATATGTTTGATCCAAATATTTGTATATACGAAAAAAATATATTTATTTTCCAAATATAACTAAAAATATGTTTTTCTTTTAAATACAATAAATTTTCTTTTGTTAAATAATTTAGTCTGTCTCTTTTCTCATTCTTAGTGTATGAGTAACACACCAGTACTTAGGTGAACACACGGGTATCCAGACCATAATATGTGCGAACACACAAGTTATTACATTTTTTTGTATAATTTAAGAAAATAAAAGTAAATATATTTAAAATAATATATGAATCCACACACTGGACAATTGTGTTTATTTAATTTATTACTAATATTTATTTATACAATTAAAACAATATTTACAAATACTATGTTATTATTTCATATTTATAAAACAAAATGATTGCATAGATTTTTTATAAAACATGTCAAAAAATTAATATTTACATATGGAAAAATATTAATCCAAAAATTTGTATATCTGAATAACTATATTTATACTCCAAAAATAAATAAAAATGTATTTTTCTCTTAAAGATAATAAACTTTTTTTGTTAACTAACTAGGCCTTTCTCTTTTTTTATTCTTATTACACGTATAACACTAAGGAAGACAATGGGTAGGGTACTATAGTATCTATCTCCATACCCGCAATTTGAAAAAATCCCTGTATCCGAGGCCATATCCGCTTGAGCGTCAAGTTAGCACATGTACCCGTGTTCTATGGGTATGTAAGAACTCATACTCGTACTCGTTACCCGCATTTCTATTGAAAATAAATAGATCAATTATAAAATATTATATCATTGTTTCAAAATTAATAGATCTACATTTTTATATAATAATATAAATTTATATATAAATACATAATATATTATGCGGATATGAGGTGGGGTTGGTACCAAGGTGCTCATACCCGCTTATTTTTATGGGTAGTTATCTTAGCTCGTGCTTGTATCTATTTGTGGGTTTTTACAAATACTATGTTATCAAAAGAAAATTAATATTATAATATATCGTTTATCAAATAATCTTATATATAAAAAAATTATATTTTTGATTCATATATAAATTACAATATGTCTTTCTTTTAAAAATAATAAATTGTTTTGGCATAAACAATTTTTTTTCTTTTTACATTCTTATTATATTTGAAATAAAAGCACTGATATTTGTGTGAATGTACAAATATCTCACTAATTATATATATATATATATATATATATATATATATATATATATATATATATATATATATATATATATATATATATATATATATATATATATATATATATATATATATATATATATATATATATAAAAGGTAAAATTTATTTATAATATGAGAAGGAGTAGTAGTATAAATGTGATGGATTTTAATAAAATATGTGGTATAAAAGCATTAAAGATGGATATTTTATGGGTTATTATAATTTTTGTTAATGGTATGCCCCACAATTTTTCAAGATCGACCAACATTTAAGGTAGTACCCACAAGTTAAAGCTAGAGAAATTTGATGGAGTGGAGATTCTTGATAAGATCCCCAGTATTCTCAATGGTGCGGATCTAATGCCATTGGTGGATTGTTTTCTCACCTTGTTACATAATCAACTGCTTTTTGCTTTTGTGTAAATGTGGCAATTAGAAAACTTTTTTTCCATCTTTCAGTCGTAGAAATGACAATCATATTAGATAATATGTCGTGTTTTTTCTCTATTATATTAGTCAAGAATTATTTAATCCTCTGCTGATGAGTTCTAACATAGATGTCATCAGTGCAAAAATGCATATAGGGGTTACATTTAGTGATGCTTTAAAGCACTATTATTGTATGGAGATGTGTTCATTGATGGTTTCCATCATTATTTTGGATAAGATTTTATCTTTGATGCTAGAAAATTTTCTGGATATATGTGCCTGTTATAGGTTTGATTATTTTATCATTTTTTATTATTAAGTACATTTATGTAAAATTAAATATTTATGTAAAGTAATGTAATATTCAATATTATGTCATACTAATAGGAAAAATTGGAGGCCATGCCTCCCCATCACGACCATATGGACGAGAAAGCATTATGTGTCTAGTAGCGCTTAGGTGTGCAAATGTAGGATCAACACAATAACCCTCAATGATGCCATATGGACACCATACAATGACCATATGCTATATCGTGAGTTTGATCAAACTATACTATTATCTTACTATCTATGTTTAGAGTCATTTATCACAACATACCAATCTAGACAGTGTCTCTACTAGTTTGATTATGTGTAGGGCATTCTATGACTAGTCCTTGGTGTACCAGTAAACGTTGATGCATGGTTTTAGTAGAACATAGTGAGTTTGCTTAGAGGGTCTTTATAGTTTTACCACAAGATGATACATCCTCGCACCATCCCTCATGATGTAACTGGATCACAACCATTTGATGTAGTTGGACATTCAAGTTCCTTGCCACCACAGTCTTCACCACCTAGTTTCTCTCATAAGCATAGGTTTCAGATGATAACCCTTCTTGAAAATGACATTATGGTTGCGATCAACCTAAATAAAAAGGATTTTTAGATGGTATCCAATATTTATCATCTTCCACATGGTGAATCCGCTTATATTCATACTGATTTTATGACATTTTCTTGTTATATGACTTGTGATTTTTGAATTTTAGGTTTGTTGAATTAGAACACTTTTTATTTTATTATTTTCCTGGCGAAAATACTCAACTAATACATGACATAAACAATGTAAACATAAACTTTAGATAACTAACATCCACATACATGATTTGATGAGCATAAAAGTGACATACACAACTAATATAGAAAGGATATAACATACAAATAAACAACATAGTTCTAACATATACTAATTACTCCCTCCGTCTCAAAATGATTATCGTCTAAGGTTTTTCCACACAGATTAAGAAATGTAATAATATTGTCATAAAATATGTTTACATTGTTTATAGTGTATAGAGTAATAATTATAGGACACAATTGGAAAAATAGCAATTATTACTACATTGAAAAGTGAGAACGACAGTCATTTTAAAACAAAAATTTTCCCCTAAAACGACAGTCATTTTAAAACGGAGGGAATATAATTTAATCAATATCACTTGGTATTGAGACGTTTCATCATTTTAATAATATTTTATATTGATCTTGCATGTGTCACATCCACTCTGATTGATCTCTTAGTCTCATAATGATAAAATATGTGGAACATTCTTTTTACATTATCCTCTAGCTTTAGATGAAGATAACATAAGCTTATTCTTCCATCAACATATATCAATGAAGACCAATATTCAATCTTAACCCTTCAATTATCATCGTGGTCTAAGAGACTTTAGATTTTGGACTTCAACACCACTAGGGTGTTACTCTCTATAACATTAAAATTAAATGGAAAACACATACTATTAAAGTAGACAAATGGAATGTAACACAACTGAGTCATGTTTGTTATGATTTACTGAGAACAAATGAAGCATATTTATCGAACATTCAAATAATTCTCAACCATACAAAAGTGTTGGTGAAATCTAAAGCATACAAAAGTCTATCATCACCATCACCATCATTATCATCATAATCATCATGTCCTAATATTGGATATTGTGGTTCTACATGTTGTTTCTTTGGCGTGTATAATTCAACTTCATGTTTCCAATGCCTTGAAAGACACACATTGAAATTTCACATTCTCTTCTACCTTTCACTACCACTCCCTCATCCAGGCTAATTCTTGATTAGTCACCATTACTTTGGAAGTTTATTTCTCAAATGTGAACAAATCATTAAGATCCTCTAGCGACCTTATGCAATTTCCTTTATGTTCATGTTTCAAGTAAGAAAACCTAACTCAAAAGGTCAACTTCCTCGATGTGAGATCAATAATATTTGTTTTCCAAGTGACTCCAAATACAAGAGAGACCGGGGGGGACTGATTTATGAAAAATCATGACTTAAAAAACATTTATGTTAGATAAAAAATCAAGTAAAGAAACACCTGCAGAATAATAGAATGGAGAAGAAAGATAAGTAGCATAATAGATATGAACAACTAAAAATAAAAGAGATAAGGGATAAAAAAAGCACACTCGAGAAAATTATCTTGGTTCAACCTAAACCACTTGACCTACTTTAGTTTGCAAGAGTTTACCCTTAAGATTTACACTAATAACATATTGTGCACGTGTGTTCTGTGTGTGTGTGTGTGTGTGTGTGTGTGTACGTGTGCGTTTTGTGTGTGTGTGTGTGTGTGTGTGTGTGTGTGTGTGTGTGTGTGTGTGTGTTTTGTGTGTGTGTGTGTGTGTGTTTATGTGTGTGTGTGCGCACGCGCACGTGCGCGCATTGCCTTGGTACCTCAATACTTACTCTTATTCCTTTTACCATTTAACTAATTAATATAAAGTGTTAATGCCATGACCAGACAAGCTTTCACACTTTATCTATTTTACAACTTCATATCTTCAAGTTCCTTTTCTTGATTCCATGTTGGCTAGTACTTCAATTATAACTTGAAACCTCTGAATGACGGGGATTAAGATATCCTTTTCTTGATTAGATGCCATTATCAGAAACCACTGGAATTTGTTATCAACTCCCCCATTCGAAACTTGTTTCTAAGAACTTCTTGAATCAACCACACACTCAGTTTAACTTATGTAATTGACAATATTTTTCACCACTCGACAATTGTTATCATCGGATGATAATTGTCATCATTGAAATAACTTGAAAGTTGAACAGACCTTATATTTGTCATTATCAAAGCCAATTTACAGTCAATGACGGAATTATATACATGCACATCACATAGATCCACATTATCCCTCATTTTTATGATGATGACGCATCTCTCAGGGAGGTGGTTAAACAAAAACCGATATAAATGATGATTGGAGTGATTAAATCCATCTCATAAATAAAGAGATTATACTCTACTCCCTCTGAAATTATACTTTTCCACCTTTGATATTATAAAAAAGATGAAAAAAATAAACAACACAAACACATAGATCAACAATATCATTTTTATAAAGGGAAGCGGAAGAGGGAGAAGAAACACTTAGCAAATTAATATATGGATGATTGATTTAAGATTCCTAACTCAAATCTTATGAAAAAGAAATTTTCTTTAGGAAGAGGTTTTGTAAAAATATCTTCCAATTGATTAGATGAAGAGACAAACTCAATTACAAAATCCTAATTTTTGACATGATTCATGGTAAAATTGCGCCTAATCTCAATCCGTTTTGTCCAAAAGTGAAACACCGAAACTTTAATGAGTTTTATGGGGCTAGTGTAGTCGTATTTTATAATGATAGGTCAGATATAATCAGTTAGCTCATATTTTATCCAGATAATTTACGCACAACAAATACCCATAACAACATGTTCTACTTCATATTAGAAAACGCTTTCAAAAGCGCTGCTAAAACGGGGTGAAAAGAGAGCGCTTTTCATGAAAAGACGCTGCCAAAAATCTGAAGAAACAATACATTAGAAAGCGCTTTCAAAAGTGCTGCCTAAAGGGGGGGGGGGGGGGGAAGCAAATATGAAGAAAATATACATAAGAAGGCACTTACAAAAGCGCTGCCTAAAGGGGGAAAAGAGAGCACTTTCAATGAAAAAACGCTGCCTAAAGGTGACCTTAGAGAGCATTTTTATAAAAAAGCTCTGCCTAAAGGGGACCTTTAGCAACACTTTTGCCTTAAATAAAAGCGATGCATTTACCTACAGCAGCGCCACTTTAGGCAATGCTGCTAAAGGCCAAAAAAAGCGCTGCTAAAGGCCAAAAAAAGCGCTGCTAAAGGTCTTTTATGGCATAGTGCGAAGAAAAATAAAGAGTCATAGGAAAGGACATGTCCACCCATCCTTACACTTGGCATAAAATGTTCAAAGAGTATACCTTCCCCAAAATAGTCAAAGAGACGAACCAAGGGAAATTACTAATATTTTTACAATAACATTTGATTCTAAAACTATTGATCCTCAAATATGAGGGAAACTCTTAGAGTGGTGCCACCACCCATACATGCATACTCAACCAACAAACACTGAGCTACAACACCAAGTTGGGTCATTGCTACCATCGACCACTATTGAGAATAAATAACACATAACCAAAAAACAACAACAAAAAACACATGTTATTGACAATGGCATGATCTCCATAAATAAGAAATAAAAAATAGTAGAGAAGAAAACTTGCTAGTAAACGAAAGGGAAAAATCTGAAAGAGCTTAAGGAGGTACTTACTCTACAATTGAGTTTTTCTACAAAAATAAGAATGATTTTTCTTTGTAATAAAGCTTTTAGCAAGAGGTATAAAGTAGATCAAGAAATATAAAGGATTAGAAATATGATTAAAATGGATTAAAAGGAATGATCTCCCGATTATACATACTTCTAAACAACTCAAGAATTTCAAACATCTATAAATATAACAATTTGGAAGCCAATGGTCTAACAGGCTGTCAACATACCAAAGCACATAAAAACCATAATTACATTTTGGATTTTGCACAAAAGAAAATGCACGCTTCACCCATGGTCATTCAGCCTCAAAAGTTTGGGTTCACGTAGAAGGTGAAAACGTATCCATAATTTACTAATGATAAACAAATCTTAGATTGCAACAGAGTTTGATGAGACATTCAGAGCCTAAAATTTCAAAATAGATGATAAACATGTGACATCTATTGTGTGTTCCTTATAACACATTCGAATTACAAAATAGGTCAACAATCCAAAGTGATGATTCTTGTTTTACCCTAACATTTGAAACTGAGGGTCATACCCATTAAAGTCTTTACCTGACTTCAAAGGAAGTGAAACTTTATATGGACTCGTCGATTAACACAATGCTCTAGCGACTCTTAAGACGAGATATAATTAAACTCTGTGATATAAAACTTGGGGAAAACTATTTCAAACCGATAGTAAAAAAATTATGAAGGCCTTTGTAGCAAAATGAAAAATAGAGATCTAAAGAAAATAAATTTGGTTTTCAATCACCAAAATGAAAAATAGAGATCTAAAGCAAATAATTTGGTTTTCAGACTCTAGGAGTAGGACGGACATGTGATATGGACTAGGGACGGAGATATCAATTATAGGTATTTTTACAACATTGTGAAGAGTAGGGCTAGAAGAAGATTCATACGAGCTGAAGAAATAGACACTGGGATGGTAGAGTCAGTGGTTGAAGTTAAGAAAGTTAATAAATTCAACTTCAAATATCTAAATTTAGAATAAGTGCAATTTTTGGAGGCCCTATTTTTAGACGAAGAGATTAAAGAAGCGGTTTGGAGTTGTGACAGATGTAAAAGCCCGAGATCTGACGACTTCAATTTTGTGTTAATTAAAGGTTGTTGCTACATCCTGAAAAACAACCTTATGAAGTTTATGAAAGATTTCCATGCTAGAGCTTGCCTGCCTAAGGCCATAACTTCTGCTTTTTTAACTCTCATTCCTAAGGTTTCTCGTCCAGGTAAGCTCGAAGGTTATAGACTGATTTTCCTTGTGGGAAGTCTCTATAAGATTTTAGCAAAACTGCTTGTCTCTAAGTTAAAAAAAGTTATGGGTGGTTTAATTTCTCTTTGCCAATCTACTTTCATTCCGGGGAGGCAATTATTGGATAAGGTGTTGATTACGAATGAGATTGTTGATTATGTCACCAGAGATAAAAAGGAGTGTGTTTTATTTAAGGTTAACTTCGAGTTTAAAATGGGATTTGGCAAGCTTTGGATGTGCTGGATGGAAGCTTTCATTTTAAACTGTCATTTATCTATTCTTGTTAACGGCAACTCCATTAAGGATTTTCAGGTTGAAAGAGGGTTGCGTCAGGGTGACCCGCTCTCTCTATACCTCTTCGTGATAGCAGTGAAGGGTTTATCTTCTTTGATTTCTAAGGCAGTAGATAGAGGTGATTTCATTGGGTACAAGCTAAAGGAGGAAGTGTCGGTGGAGATTATTTAATTCCTAAATGACACGTTATTGGTAGGAAGAGGAGGGTGGAGGAACCTTTGGAGCATCAAGGACATTCTTCGGGGATTTGAACTCGTTTTTAGTTTGCGTGTGAATTTTAATAAGAGTCGTTTAATTGGTCTCAATGTTAGTGTTCATTTTATGGAGGCAGTGTCAAATTTTTTGGCTTGTAAGATTGAAAAGGCTTGCTTCAATTTACTTGGAATCCCTGTTGGTGCGAATCTGAGAAGGATAAAAACTTGGTCCTTCTTGATGGATAAATTCGAATCCAAGTTGGCCCTTTGGAGAGGAAGATTTCTTTTTTTTGCAGGTAGAATAAATTTGATCAACTCGGTGTTAAGCAGCATCCTATTTTCATGTTTTCATTCCTTAAAGCGCTGGTTCAGGTTTGGAAAAACATTGACAAAATCAGAAGTTGTTTTCTTTGGGGGGTTCGGAGGTAAAGGGTAAGATTTATTGGTTGAAGTGGGATGTGGTGTGTAGATCGAATGATCTTGGCGGTCTTGGTATCAAAAGTATGAAAGAGTTTAATCTGACGCTTCTAACTAAATGGAAGTGGAGAATTATAGGGGTTGAAGGTTCTTTATGGAAGAATGTTTTGGAGGCTAGATATCGTGAATTGGATAATCAATTGTTGTAGGAAAAAAATTACAGTGGAAATAAATCTACTTCTAACTGGTGGAAGGATCTTTGCAAAATAGGAGACAACACAACTAGTAAAGTGTTATGCTTTGAAAATTTGATCAAATTTAAGCTAGGAGATGGTTCTGAGATACCTTTTTGGACTGCTATATGGGTAGGAAGTTCTTTAATAACTTCTTCTTTTCCATATATGTATGATATTAGTAAGTGTAAATAGGGTAATGTTGGGAGCATGGGTGCTTGGGTCGATGAAGTTTGGAGTTGGGAAGATTTCGGTATCTCGCTCGTTTCACAACCCTTACTCTCTGTCAGTTTTAGTCATTTGCATACTCTGCTGTCATTCGTTTATCCAAAGGCTGGTACGAAAGATGGAGGGTTATAAGATGATGAGAGGTTCGGTTGAGCCCCATTGGTCAGACCCTGGTTTGAGTAGAGCTTTTGTCCTGCTGTGGAAGGCTAAGGTTCCAATTAAAATCAAGGCTTTCTAATGAAAAATCTTCTTAAATAGGGTTGCTACACGAGATCAACTTAAACGCAGAGGTCTAAAGAATAAGAGAGAAGTGGTTTGGTTGGCAGACATGTGGAGTATTTGAAAGTCTAGAAACGAAGTAATATTTAACAGTGGTATTAATAGTGTGAATGAGATTATTTGAAATATTAAGTTGTTATCTTAGAAATGAACTTGCATTGAAGATATTGTCTATTCCAATTCTAAGTCTTACGACTTTTTTTTTGTACAGTTCAATACTTTTAAGTTGTGGTGGTGTTGGTAGAATATATATATATATATATATATATATATATATATATATATATATATATATATATATATATATATATATATATATATATATATATATATATATATATATATATATATATATATATATATATTTGTGATGTAATGAGAGAGTACCCCTTGTACTCCTATTAGGGAAACATAAAGAATGTTTGCCTTTGGATTTTTCTAATGTAGTGAAATAAATGGCAAAATTTACTAACACTTTGATAAAAGTCCATATTATTTATTTTAAACTAAGATATACATTAAGATAAAGATATTGTTATTACAACCAGCTGGAGAATCCACACATTCAGGTGTATTGCAAACTTCTTTATTCGGTAACGTCATCTCCAACGAGCTATGTGTTATTACTCAATCCTGCATTTGGTAATAAAAATGAACTTAAGCTTAATTCAATTCCTCTATCTTAATGAAATTAAAGTTTTTTTTTATATTATTATTAGAAATGAAAAATGAATTTAATTTGGTGTTTTTGTGTATAACTTTAGCATGATCAATAGTGTTAATATACATACTTGTTGCAGTCAGTGGAGGGACCAAGATTATAAGGCAAGTTAACCCCACATTTACCAGGGACGCCAGCAAGAGCAATAACATTCAGTCCGGGCACCGCATTAGCCGCCTTTTTGATACACCTACAGGCAGCTTGACGATCTTTTGCCGCGGCTTGCTTGTTTATAGCCCTAACGCCATCGCAACACGGTTGTGGGACAGCACCTACGATTCCGGTCACATACGGGATGCATGGGGCTAATTTTGCCTCAATTTGGCCACAAGTGAGAGCCGACGCAAGAGATTGTGGTTGACCTAAAATTATGCACAACAGAATTGTTAAACAAGTAACCTTCATCAACAACATTGTGCTAGACATTGATTGATGATTAGGGAAGTTAGAAAGAGGAGTTGGTGTTTTTGTTAGAATTTGATGTGTGGAGAATGATCAAAGGTTGGATATTTATAACGTGAATGAGATTCAAAATCATGAAAAAAAATGAATGCGTTTTGTGTTTGAAGAAAACGGTTAGTTTGTTGAGGAGTTGGAAAGCAGTCACGGTACGTATAGTCGCATGAATAATGTGTGAGTGATGAATTGGTGGGGAGTGTCTACCGTACATTAGATAATAACTTATAGGAAAATACTTGCATAAAATTATGTGGGTATTGTTGGATGGTTTTGTACTCGAATGAGAAAAATTGCGAAAAAATAAAAATGATACAAAAGTACAGAGCAATAGTAGATAAGGATTAAATTTTAATTAAATTACAAAATAAGATAAAGATTGATTTTTATTATTTTCATGACCAAACTGCTTCTAAAAGCGTGCTATTAAACCTGCTTGAACTTGAGGATGATTTTGTCTTTGATAAACATGTAATATCTTTTGAAACAATGTCTTTTAACTAGGATCATGACCAATAGATACTTTAAGTATAGAGGAATTATTATCAATGTGGTAATTAAAATTACCAACATATGTTTTTCGCTCATCTTCAATAATCATATTTTGCAATATCATACATGCTAATATTATGTACTTCATTATATTCATGTGTTGATAGACTTTAATCTCATAGCAAAACTGTGATCCTAATATGTTAGAGAAATAAAGGAGTGAGCGAGTAAAGTAAGCCCTATTTTAACTATATGTCTGTGTTTTCTTTTTATATATCTATTTTGATTGGATGTATGAGGGCAAGTGAGCCTATGGCTTATACCTAGGTCTGTAAGAAATTTGGAGAAAGGCCTAAACTCACCTCCATAGTCAGATTGCATTGACTTGATGGTTGTCTTGAATTGAGTTTGAACAAATACATGAAACAACTTGAAGGCTTGTAAGGCTTCTGATTTTTGTTTTAGGAAGTATAACCTAGTATACCTAGTGTGACCATCTACAAAGGTAATGTAGTATCTATAGCCAGAGCTAGAAGGATAAGGAGAAGGACCCCATAAATCAGAATAAACAATATCAAAAGCATTGGTATAAATATTAGTTGAAATAGGGGAATGTAATCTATGAGCTTTGCCTAGATTACAGAATTTTCAAAACAAAGAATCATGTTTATTTGATCAAGGAACATTACACTTTTTGAGAGTTTTTTTTACATAATTAAAGTTCGTGTGTCCTAATCTATGATGCCACAAGGACAAGGAATTGAAAGTTGTGGACTTATCTAAGCTAGGCTTGACAGCATTGTAGCTTTGAGCAGCAGGATGTATAGGCAAGGCAATACAAATCACTATCATCTATGAATCCCTAAACAAGAACTTGTTTAGAAACCTGACATTTCACACAATACTTATCAGCCATAAATTCAAAAAGAACATTGTTATCAGTATAAAAATTTAGAGACATACAAAAGGTTTCTAGTTATAGAAGGTACATGGAGGACATTGTTAAGAACTAACTTATGATTAGTGAAAAATTTAGAGTAAAAGGCAAGAGAACCAATGGTCTTTATAGCAAGAATTTGACCATTACCAACACATACTTTACTAGAACATAGATAGGGATTGATATTATATAAATGAGTATTAAAGGGAGTAAGATGGTGAGAGGCACCTGAGTTGGCAAACCAAACTTGAGATTTTAGCTGAGATGGAAGAGAATACTCCTGAGTATAAGCATAGGGTTGGCTTGTAGTAGCTATCATAACCTTGGCTTGAGAGCTTTGAGGTGACTCTTTAGCTTGATCTTGTTTAATGCCATAGCTGCTTGTACAATCAAAATGGGAGTTTGATGTGTTGTTAGGCATGAAAGATTCGCCAAACCTATGTCAACAATCAGCTGCAGAGTGACAATATCTTCCACACAGTTGACAAGTTGGACGATTTCCAGTAGTACTAGTAGTTGAGCGACCTTTTCCAAGGCCTCTAACTCGAGTGAAATGATTGCCCCTGCCACAATTTCCAGAAAATTCTCCTCTAGAGTTGTTAGTTTCGTGGCTTGTATGAGTTACATTAGCAGCAATAGTGAACACAACTAGTTCTTGGCGAAAGTTATTCAATTAAGCTTCTTGGACATAAAGAAGTGCTTCCACATCATATAATGAAGGTGACTCAGGGCTGCCATACATCTACATCACAAAGGGATTGTATTCTTCTGGAAGATAATCAATAGTATAATTGATTTGGTATTTCTCAAAAATTGAATCACCAACAACTAAGAGAGAATTAGCAATAACTTTGATACGCAAGACAAACTCAGTGATATATTTTTTCCCTTTCTTTGTGGATTTCAACTCAACACAAAGTTGATGAACCCTAGCTTTCATTTGAGCATTGAGATATTGATGAATCTTGTCCCAGACCTCAAAAGCATGTTGACACAAGAGTACTCTATGTAACACATATTCAAAAATCATAGACAACAACTAGATAAACACAACTTAATCTTGTACGAGCCACACTTCATATTTATCAGAAATCGTACCTGACACGAGATCTTGAGTTGACTTGAATTTATGAGGGATTTTTGGATTAACCACCACTTTGTGCATCTTTTGTGTCAATATTACACCTTTCACTTGCTAATTCCATAGAAGATAGTTATTGTCTTGTAATTTGATAGAAAGCTTAGGGAAATCAAAATTGTCTGAATTTAAAATAGGGAGATTAATTTTGTGAATCAGAAAAAATTAGGGAATTAAAACTTTAATTTAATCAAAATTATTCATGTCTAAAGGTTATCATCCTATATAAAGCCAATGATATAACCTTAATTAGTAAATAATCAAAGGGTTCTGCATCTGAAAAATAACTAAAATATAAATAAATAGTTCCATGGTGTTTACTTTGACAGTTATCTAAACCAACAACAAGGAGTATATTCCACTTTTGTTTCTTATTTGTAAGTGGCACGAACATAAATTAATGTGCTAACCAAAGACTTTGTTAATTAACTAGGAAATGAAGGTTCTTGATATTAGAAATATAGGTAAAGTTGAATGATTTAGGATTGAATCATGAATGATGTCATTTTCCTTAAGGGTATTTTAAGCACTCTCTTGTATGTCTTAGAGTTGGAGCGCAGGAATATCCAAGACAATTCAGTCTTATCTCGAATTTGCACAAGACTGGCGAAAACTCTATTTGTAGCGAAAAGTGTTTGGAATTTGTTCAAGAGGATATTCAGTTTGTGATATGAATTTCTGAATTCTAGAATGATGTATTTATAGGTCGTATATGTGTTGTTTCACAAGGTTGCGACCCTTTATGAAACAACACATTTAAACTAAAAGTTGCATTGTTTCCAAGCATTATCATTTTTCATTCCGCAGCAACACTTCACAAAGTGTTACTTCTCTTCAAATTCAAAATTCAAACGCATGCATCGACCAAAACGAGAGCAATAATGAGCCCAGCCAGAGGCCATCCGCCACCCACCGAAGTGACACTAGTGCCGCGAGTATCCCTATGTGTCGTGCCTAAGTACTCAAGTATCACCTACCATCCGCCTCTAGCGCCTCTACGTCCACGCCCTCGGACCCGGTCCTAGAGTTGGTGTCTCCGATGACGACACCGGCGAAGGGTTGTATGGAGGAGACAAGTGGCATAATGCTTGGGACCACCACACTTGTTCATGTGACATTTTATCCTCTTTTGTCCTTTTGTTGAATTAATACTCATAACTCTTTATAAAGGCTTTTAAAGTCAGTGAAACTTTCTATGTTGGACTATTTCCCAATCATTTATTGGCATTTACTCACTTCTAATTTTCTTGTCATTTTGGAGCACACCCATGAACATTTATTGATCATAAATTACAACAATCCCTCACTTGTTCTAATATTTACAAGACCAATTCCAAAAAAGAGAAACGAAAAATGTTAATACAGTTAAGTATCTTTCAATTTGAATTTAAACTTAGTAAGCATGACACAAAGTATAATCAAAATGTTAGGTAGTAATGATTTGAACCGTTATCCCTTGTAGTTATACCGGCGTTAATACAGTTAATGAATTGATGTTGGACCCTTGAAACAAAGTTGTAAAGGAGTTCAAATGTGACATTTGGCTCAAATTAGATTCGGAAAATGTTGAGAAATGAGAAAGTTATAGTGCTTTGACCAAGTGACGTGCAATACTTGGTTTTTGGCCAACCAAACATGTGCCAACTTGTGATTTCTTGCTATTTTCTTGCATCCAAAGATCCAATGATGAACACTTGGATACAAAATGAAGGAAGGTTGATTTCCCTTGAATAATATTTGATGATTGCTTGAAAATTGAAGGGAGATGACATGGAAATAAACACATGAACCATACTTGATTTAATTTGAAATCATGCACCAAACTTAAACTTTTCTTGATCAAATGATGATGAATGAAGCTTGCATGATTGTAACATAAGATTACAAGTCATGCCTTGAAGTGAAAGCTCTTGCGGACCACTTGTTGACCAAACATTTACTTTGAGCATCCAAACCCTAATTAAGAAACCATGATTGATCCATTGATTGCAAATCCCTACCTTGTACAATAAGAAAAGGAAACAACACGTATTTTCATATTTTAAATAAGGTTAACAAAGTTAGACTGTAAACAGGAAATAGAGGCAACAAGAAACACGAATGGTGTTTGGTGATCTCTCCCAAAGGAAAAACCAAAGAAGTAAAGGTTAAGAGGATACCATGCTTGTGGTCTTGGTGAGATGCCAATGATTTGATAGATGGAATCTTAGGGGTAAAAATTAGGTTATGACAAATGCCCCTATTTAAGTATTCGGGGATATGAAGATTATAAATCTTTGTATCGACGGACTTGTAGAGACTTAAATACAGAAGACCCAATTTTTAGCCCTAAGATGTCGCACGATGCTTATGATATGCATGTGAAATGATACCACAGGAGAAAACTTGAAGGGAGCACGATAGGGAGACATAACTCACTAAGGAGCGAGACAACATCACAAGGGCCCATACTAAGGAATGACCCAAAGTACAGCCAAAAGTGAAAGAGCTAGCAAGTGACAATGGAAGACTCTATTGGGGAACAGGAAACAAAAAACACTGAGCTTACTAAGGTTATCAACCTTAAGTAATCAATTGGAAAAGGCACTACTACCACCTCGTAGTTGAAGGTAGTGACAGGATTTGAACATACCACCAATTCATAGTCGAAGGAAGTAAACATGATAATACCGACTCATGGATGACGATAAAGAAACAGGTAATACCGACTCATAAATGAAGGTATACTACCAACTTATAGTTGAAGGTAGTGATAGGATTTGAACACACTACCAACTCATAGTCAAAGGCAGTAAACAGGATAGTAATGACTCATAGATGATGGTAAAGAAACAGGTAATACCGACTCATAGATGACGATATACTACCAACTCATAGTTGAAGGTAGTGACAGGATTTGAATTGATAACAAATTTCTCATGACTTCCAGTCTTCAAGCTGGAACAGGTATCTGTTTCTTCTTTAACCAAGTATTCCACTTGGAAAGGGTAAAACATTTCCTATGACTTCTGGTCTTTAACCTAGAGTGGGTTTCAATTTCTTCTTTAACCAAGTATTCTACCTAGAAAGGGTAATAAATTTCCCATGACTTCCGATCTTGAACCTGGAACGGGTCTCAGTTTCTTCTTTAACCAAGTTTTCCACTTGGAAATGGTATCAAAATTCCCATGAATTCCGGTATTCCACCTTGAACGGGTCTCAGTTTCTTATTTAACCAAGTATTCCACCTAGAAAGGGTAATAAACAAGCTTTCCTCAACTTCTGGTCTTCAACCTAAAGCGGTCTTCACTTCCTGGAGATTGATATCTTAGCGTTGATCGGGGATCACAACAGGCTTTTCAAATAAAGAGACAACCACTTGTTAGAAAATAAACCGATGTTAACATTAATTTATTGAATAAAAAAAATCTTCTCTGTTGGGGATTGACTGAAGAGATTTCCACTTGCTGTTGAAACAAGGATTGATATTGCTGGAAATGAACAAGCTTCCCAAATAAAGAGACTACCATTTGTTGTTCAACAAAATCTCGGAGAGATTACCGGGGCAATAATTGTTGAGAAATTAGATTCTTCATCCATTGAATGAGTCTTCTCTATTGAGGAAAATAGGAGCTAAAAGGTGTAAAACTCGCTTTCTTCATCATCTATGTTTCTAACCAAGAGAAGTCAAAAATTGATGCAGAGGACCAAAGTTCAATCTTTGAACGATCTAGAGAGAAACGGTCAAACTCGGGTCTACCTTACGAGGAATGAACTCTAGAGAAATGAGTTGGAGAATAAAACTGAAACACAACTCTTCCATGAGAACGCAATCTCAGTGGGGAAACAAAAGATAAACTCTCTTTTAAGTGAAATATACCACCAGGAAAGTGGATTTAAAGGCACCAAGGGCATGCAAATGAGCAAAAAATTTCATTCGTCTATGTATGAATGCTTTATGAATGTTAAAATGCATGCATTGCTATGCTTATGCCGACAAAACAACACACTGAACAAACTGGGAAACCAGATAAAATATCAACGAGATGGATACTTGTCCAAATCTCAACTAGATGGAGACTCTGCTACAAAGCTTTTCTTCAACAACATATTTCATAACAAATGGTCCTTCTTTGGGGATAAAATATCCAATAGGGAACCTTGAAACAAAAATCTTCAGAAATTAACAGCTCTCTGATGGCGTAGAAACACTCTGCTCGCTTTGTTATGGGAGAAACTAAAATCATCATTGCAACAACAACGGGGCCGGGGAAAATTCATTATCTAACAACAAATATGTTGGATCAAACACGAATATTAAATCAAGGCTATGCATAAGATGATCCTCATGAAAGGATGTTCTAAATTCCGCACTTCGAGAATCGATCAATCCTGAATAACTGCATACATTCCTTTTAGTTTATTCAAAAGTCAAAGGGAAATGTTTTGTAGTTTTTAAAAACATGTTTATCATTAAACTTTCGTTTCAAAAATTACTGTCGAAAATAAATTACATTTTGCAACAGAAACAAGTCTATAAGAATTAAAGTTAATTGGCAAAATCCAGGATTTTATTGATAAAATGGTAGTTCACAAAAGGCATAACCCCATGGATCATTAAAAAGTTTGTAAAATGGTAAATGGAAAGGCTACATTGAAATACAATGACCATTATTCTCCCTAACAACTTTGAATTCATGTATTCTAGTTTCCTTTAAGAGTGACTAGACTGGAACATCCTGATCGATGATGTTGCTGCCTCAAGTGATCTAGCATTGCCTGATGCAGTTGCTTTTCATAAAATCCCTAACTTTTTTCTAGATTTCCCTTTCAGGTTTTTAATCTACCGGGATGAATTATTTATGTTTTTGTCTCTAATTTTTTCTCGGACCGCCCTTTTGGATTTTCAGTCCACCGAGACGCTCATTTTTTCCTAAGTCGCCCTTCTAGATTTTCAACTTAGCGAGTTATTCTTTTGATTATTTAGGCGAAGTATTTCTTGACTGCATCGATGTTCACCGGACATGGGAGCTCTTAACAATCCATAGTTATAAGAATCAATGCACCTCCAGAAAAGACTTTCTTGACAACATATGGGCCTTCATAATTGGGAGTCCACTTGGCACGGGAACTGTTATGGATAAGCAAGATCTTTTTGAACACGAGGTCACCTTCTCTGAATTCATGAGGACATACCTTATTATCAAATGCTTTCTTCATCTTCTTTTGGTACAACTGATCATGACATAAGGCTGTCATTCTCTTCTCTTCAATTAGATTCAACTGGTCATATCTATTTGGACACCATTCAACTTTTATGAACTTGGCTTCCATTAAAACTCGCATTGACTGGATCTCGACTTTTATAGGAACCACTAATTCCATGTCATAAACTAAGGAGAAAGGGATTTCCCCTGTTGAAATGCGGACGGACGTCCAATGTCCATGCAGAGTAAAAGGAAGCATTTCATTACATTCCTTGTAGACTACAACCATCTTCTGTAGGATTTTTTTTATATTCTTATTTGCTGCTTCAACAGCCCCGTTCATCTTGGGTCTGTAAGGCGAAGAATTATAATGTTCATTCTTGAAGCTTTCATAGATTTCTTTCACCATCTTGTTCAAATTTGAATCATTTTCAGTAATGATCACGCTTGGAATACTATATCGACAAAGAATTTGATTCTTGATAAATCATACCACCACTTGCTTTCTCAAATTGGTGTATGATGTCGCTTCGACTCATTTGGTGCAGTGTTAAGTACCAATTTTGACTTAAATTGAACCATCTTTCTTGGCACATTTCAACTCAATTCTCAAGTTTTAATAGATGTATTTCTTCTTCTTGTGTGATTTCTCATTTATATTGCAAATACCTTTGGATTCTTTGATGTGTGTGTTATTGTGCAAAATATAGGCATAAAACATCAATTATTAAGATACAAAGGAATGGACAAGGAAGCCAAAGAAATGAATAGGAATCAACATGTTCATTATGCGAACACCAGCGAGTAGCCAACGAATATTCATTGGGTGAAGTCCTAGTGAAGCCCCAACGAACCAGCTCAAATTAGAGGCAATAGGAAAATTAAGGACCCAAAGTTCGCTGGATTAAGTTGAAGCGAAGTAGTTCGCTGTGCAAATAAGTGTTCACACATCGATCTCATATATTTTCCAAGGGCGGTTGAACTGTTCTTGAGGCACTTGAAGTTCCCAAAAGTGGTCTTCGCTGGGCGAATAGGGTGTTCGCTAGGCAAACAGGACATATTTTGTAAATACAATTTAAGTACTTCTCTCACTTTTTAAAGAAAAACTTGTACTTTTTGGGATCAAAACTTTATCTCTCTTCATTTGAAATATACTTTAGAGAGAGAAACACAAACCCTAAGGGGGAGAAGGTAAGATCTTCGATCTCTTATTGGGTTTGGATGTAATATTTTGATACCTTATGTATTTCATCTAATATATGTATTGTGAACTAGTTTTGATTCACTATTGATTTTGTCTTTGATTTCTTATTTGTGGGTCTTGACAAACCTTTTTCAAATCTTTGATCTAAGATACTCATCTATCAATAAGGAAACTTTTGACATAGTCTTGTAATTTGATATTCACTAGTATCACTTTATTTTATTGTGTTGAATAGTAGCATGAGTAGGATTAATACGGTAAAAACCACAATAACATTTTTGATGCCAACGGTATTGTGAGGGTGCGTGATAATAGTGATGAAGAACTATGTTCACATACATTGGACAAACTAGTTGAATGCATGTAAAAAAGGTTAAGCCTATGTACATATTTTAATCATGGCGTTTTATGTGAATCAATCATGAATCTGATATGGGTATCATCTTTGGTTACCCGTTACCTTCTAGACTCTAGACATAGATTTAGGTTTAGCATTTGCATGAGTTAAAATTCTGGCACGCAGATACAAATGTTGAGATAGATGTCACAACACCAGAACCAACAACAGCTTGAACACAAAAAAAAGATGCAGAAATTTAAATGACAGAAAAGTAAAATAAATAACAGAGTTGTTAACCTAATTCGATGCAACTCACCTATGTAACAGCCCAATTTTCATTAATTAATTATTTATGTTAATTAATTGATTTATTGAAATTATTGAATTACCGTTCGGGTGAAACAAACGTGGTAGCTTATGCATTGACTTGGAAATCTTTGTATATACTGATGATGATGGTGAGAAAAGTTAGAACAGATTGAGCAATTTTGTGATATGAGTTTGGTTTGTTAAGAGACTTCTTATAGAGTTAAGCTTAGTATGTTGAACCTTACTAGAGGTATTCTTGATGAGATTCGATAAGGTCACAACTCTGGTTTGAGTTGGTAGAATGGCTGAATTTGATGAATTAAAGTCGAAGGGCTGATTTTCGGATTAATGGAAATGGTATTATGAGATGTCGTGATAGAATTTGTGTTCTAGATATTATTGAATGGAATAAGAGTATTGAGGTAGATGGATGTATCCATCCCAGTGCTATGAAGATGTAACCGGATTTGAGGAAATTATTTTGAGGGTCATAGATGAAGAGAGAAGTTGTTGAGTTGGTATATACTGGTTAGACTTGTCGAAAGTCAAAGAATAAACGTCAGAGACCGTTGGGTCCGATGCAACCGTTGAATATTCCAGAGTGGAAATCGGATAGTATTCCCATGGATTTTGTGTTGGGTTTTCCGGAGAATTTGAGGGATATGATTTTAATTGGGAGATTTTGGGAGGATTGTAGACGCTTTGAGTACCACGTTGAAGTTGAACTCTGCCTATCATCTGTGGACGGATGGACGGACAGAGAGAACTATCCAGTATTTAGAGGATTTGTGGAGATCTTGTGTGTTGGATCAAGATGGATCGTGGGATAGTTAATTATCATTGATTGAATTACCTACAATAACCACTATCATTCTAGTATCGGAATGACATCGTATGAAGCTTTGTATGGTAGGAAGTGTAGGACTCCTTTGTATTGATATGATTCAGGCGAGAGTGATGTGCTCGGACCTGAGGATTGTGTAAGAGACGACTGAAAAGAACAAGAAGATCCAAGAAAAGACGTGTTTTGAGAGTTACAGTGGTGACTAGTGTTGGTCGAGCTTTGAAGTCTCGGAAGCACACACCGTGTTTTGTTGAATTGTATTAGAATGGCGCAGTGGAAGCGTGGGAGAAGTAGCATGTTAGATTGTTTTACCGCTGTTGCTTGTGAACTTACATGATGTGTCATGTGCCTAAGTTGAGGAAGTGCAAGTGCATTCATTCAGATAGATGGTGTACAAGTGAGAGAGGATTTGACTATTGAGGCATTGCTAGTTCAGTTTGATGAACGAGAAGCAACTTCGAGGTGTTGCAGTGAGAATCGTGATACTAAGCTATTGACTAACTTGAATCTTAATTCATCAAATTCACAACCGGACTTTAATTTATCCAAATAGGAAAGGTTTAAAGAAAGAAAAACCTATAAAAATGCAAAGCAAAAAGCAAGGCTTAAAGCTAAGCAAAGAGAGATCTAAAGGTTCGGGGGTTGGTTATGCCTAGGGTAGATATTTCACATCCTAAACATCTGTAGTACTCTACAGGAACCTCTTGTTAATATTTGTGTTTGCTAAAGTTTGCTTGCTGAAGGAAATGTGATAAGGGTAAAGATTTAAAGGTTGAAACAAAGGAAAAAAGAAAACGTTGGAAAAAAAGAAAAAAAAGAAAAAGGTTGCTCGCCAAGGATCTGGGCCTTGTGCCTACGTATTCTCAAAAGGTACTTTGAGAAATCAGAGCGTTCGTAGTTCCCTTAACTAAGGGGTGAAGAACTCTTATGTTAAATAGAAGGGAATGTCCACTGCGGGACGATTAAATAGAGCACAGTGACTCTAAGGCTAAAGTTGTAAATGTAAACATGGGAAATGTCCACGGAGGGACGACTAAATAGAGCACGACGACTCCAAGCCTAAGTTGAGATTATTATGATAGAGGATGTCCACGGCGGGACAACTACTTGGAGTACGGCGACTCCGATCTTAAGGCTAGGATAAAGGGATAAAAATATGAATCATATGTCATGTGAAAATACTCATTAACACAAGAATTTAGCAAAAAGAACCATTTAAAAATGATTTAAAATGGAGAAGTTATGTGGTTTTTAAGTTTGTAAACAAAACATGAAAATTTAAATGATAAAAGGAATAAAATGCACATGGTAAGACAATGAATCAAACAAATTTGATTATTTAAACATGTTAACAAAAATTTATGAATAATACAAGATCAATATCACAAGAAAAAAAATCAAGTTACAAGTTGAAAAAGTTCAAGAACATCATGGTAGAAAAAAAACCTAAAAATAGCCATGGTAGCATGTGGAATGTAAGTGGAAAGTTCACATTTATGAGTTTTAGGTTTACCTCTTGAAGCAAGCTTAAGTAATAAGAAAACTAGAGATCTTGAGAGCTCTTCCAAGATTTTGTTACATAAGTGTGGAAGTGACTTGGATAGCTTCAATACATCATACTTTATGTGTTTGAAGTGTTTCTTGAGTTGGAAGAAGTTTGGAAATGGTTTCGAAAGGTGTTTTTCAAAAGCAAATTTTGAGGGATTTTGGAAACTTAATGAGATTTTGCAAGAACTTGTGATTGTGTAAGGAAGGGAGTTCTAGCTTGTTTCTAGCATGGAACATGTGTGTTTATGATTTAGGAAGTGAGTTCTATTTATAGACAAAGGCCTTGGATAAAGGTATGGGCAAAAGTGAAGCAAATTGCCAATTTTAACCTTCCATCATGAAAATCTTTGAGTTTTCCAATGCAATCTTCATCTTTATCTTTAAGTCACTCTACTAAGATATTATCCATACCCTATATATCTTTTTCATCATGCTTGATAGGATAGGAGGTGACTTGTTGAATTAAAGTTGATGATTTGACAATGGTAGCCACCTTTTTCTCTTTCTTCACTATTCACTTTTGCAACTTGCATTAAATAATGATTTCCTTTGATCTTTGTGCCATTTTCATGGGAATTGATGTAAAAAGGTTTATTATCAGTATAAACATCATAAGTGAGACTTATTCTTTGATTAGCATCGATTTGGAGAGGTTTTGGAATCAAAAGAACTCATGCTGACCTGGTTTTGCCAATGTGAGTTTTTGCCAACTTGTGGACCTTGATTATCTCTAACCAGGAAGAGTTATGGAACCCACTTGTACTTTTTAGAAAGCCCCAATTAGGTACTAAAATATTTATGGTTATTTTAGGAACTCATTCCTCTTGAAACTTGGTCAAAAACCCTTGTGTGTTTAAGGAGTTATGGCTTTGCCCTTTTCAAAACTTTAATTTCCCAACTTTTTGATTACTTCTCAATTCTTGATCAATTGGTCACAAAACTTCATGATTAGATATTAAATTATTTTGGGAACATATTTGGCTTCAATTTTGGGTTAAAACCCTGTTGGTCAATGGGTTGACTTTTCAGTCAGACGAACCGAACGATTGAAAACCTCTGAATCGACTATTGGTGTCCTGGGTTCCCTGAGGCTTTGAAACTTCTTGTGGGGACTTCAATAAGTCATATGAACTTCATGGACCATAATTACATCATTGGAGCACCTTTTAAATCAAAAGTCAAACCACACTTGACTTTTCCTGATCAGAAACCCTAATCGGGGATCCTGAACTGCATTGTTCCTGATCTTTGTGTGAAAACCCCAAATTGGATTCATGATTATCCCAATGTAGTATTCTTGATCGTGTAGAGACTTGTTTCATGGCAAATTAATACAATGCATTGACTGGTTAAACTGTCGAACCCTCGATTTCCAACTGTACAGAACCCTGATTTGCCTGTAACTTAACAAAGACAAACTTGAAATATGTTATGGTTAGATAAACAAATGAATATGATCCTAAAATGGTGATGAAGATCTAAGGGGTCAAAATTTGGGGTGCAACAGATGCCCCTATTTAAATATTTTCACCAGATGATAATGAGAGATGATAATCCTCATAGAATCGTAGTGAAAGGTATTTAAATATAGAAAACCAGAAATTTTGTCCCTTATATCCGATGGTATGCAAAAGGAAAAATTCTAAGATGCAATGAATCTAAATGATGCTTTATGATGCAAGACAAATGCAAACACACGAGCAAAAGAAAAAAGAAGAGCATAACAACGAGTAACTACTCACTGGGGAAAGACAACAACACCGGGGAAGCAACAATCATCATCCATGAATGGAACTGGATGGAAAACAAACACAACATTCATAATATTAATGAATGAGGTGAGGAGAAACCTGAGAAATATAGCAGGGACATAGAAAAAACATCAGAGACATTCGGAAGAACATCAAATGAACTCTGAAACACACCAGAGATACTCGGAAAAACATCGAGTAAACTCCAGAACATATCCAAAGAAGCATATTAAAGACATATATTTTGAAGGTACATCTAAAAAATTTTAGAAGGGTATTTAAATGTACGGGCAAAGGTTTGAAGATATATCTGGGAGAACATCAGATAAGCAACAAAGACTCAATCTGGAAAACCATCAGAGAGAGAAATAAATATCTCGAAAACCATCAGATAGTCACGACACAAACTTGTTTGGTAGGTAACAAGTGAGTTGGACTTTGACCACAAGGTAAGACGTGAATAAAACACGACCTCGGGGGAAAAGTAAATGGGGATAAAACAACCATGATGCCAGGTAAATTGAAATTCGTCCACGAGGTAAGACGCGAGTAAAACACGACCTCGGGAGAAAAAGCAAATGGGGATAAAACACCCATGATGCTAGGTAAATTGAAATTCGTCCAAGAGGTAAGACGTGAGTAAAACACGACCTCGGGAGAAAAAGCAAATGGGGATAAAACACCCATGATGCTAGGTAAATTGAAATTCGTCTAAGAGGTAAGACGCGAGTAAAACACGACCTCGGGAGAAAAAGCAAATGGGGATAAAACACCCATGATGCTAGGTAAATTGAAATTTTGTCCACAAGGTAAGACGCGGGTAAAACACGACCTCGGGAGAAAAAACAAATGGGGATAAAACACCTATGATTCTAGATAAATTGAAATTTGTCCACAAGGTAAGACGCGAGTAAAACACGACCTCGGGAGAAAAAAGCAAATGGGGATAAAACACCCATGATGCTAGGTAAATTGAAATTCGTCCAAGAGGTAAGACACGAGTAAAACACGACCTCGGGAGAAAAAGCAAATGGGGATAAAACACCCATGATGCTAGGTAAATTGAAATTTTGTCCACAAGGTAAGACGCGGGTAAAACACGACCTTGGGAGAAAAAACAAATGGGGATAAAACACCCATGATGCTAGATAAATTGAAATTTGTCCACAAGGTAAGACGCGGGTAAAACACGACCACGGGAGAAAAAACAAATGGGGATAAAACACCCATGATGCTAGATAAATTGAAATTTGTCCACAAGGTAAGACGCGGGTAAAACACGACCTCGGGAGAAAAATCAAATGGGTAATAAAACACCCATGATATGCAATATGCATATGTATACGGATATGATATGATATATGATTAAATGTAAATGTAGATGTTGATGATAAGGCTCGACTCCTTTGGTGAGATGACAAGACTGGAAGACTGATTCCTCAACACGGAGATCAATGTCAATCTGCTTGGGGACTAAAGATGCTACTGTTGAGCATACCTCCACTACAATTGTAAATTGCATCAAATTGATGATCCTTGCAGGAAGGGTGAATAATTGATTGGGGATTCTTCAAGTAAACTGCCCCAGTTTAGCTGTCTGTTGTAGATGAACTGATAATTGCCTTAACTTGTCTAATGTTGAAGATGACTGATTTACTGAGTGCTTGGAGAGCTTTCCCCAGTCTAAGTCTTGAAATATCTTCTGGATAAATTAAATCTGAGAAGACTTTTCCTTGAACAAATATTGAACTGATTCTACGACAGGATCTGGAAGGAGCTTGCCCCTGATAAGATCACTTGACCAAGTTTCTCAATGTTTGAAAATTCCTTGAGAGGAAAGCCAATTTGCAAACAAAAGTGTTCATACAAACATGGTAATGCAAAGTTCATGCAACTTTTGAAATCAAAAATCATTTTTGAAAGATGCAAAGTAAAAGAGTCATTGGTCGGAACACGGTGGTTCAATACACTCAAAGTTTAAAGCAAAGGTGTACTGCCAAAATAATTGATTTACAAAGATCTTTTGGAGTCAGTTTACGCAACCTTGCTGTAGTATGCTTTCAAAATAACCTTGTTTCAATTAGGTTTTTTGAGGGTTGTAATGTGGCCTGGTTCACGGTTTAAGAAACAAAGGATAAAGGCTCAAAGTTTATTTGTACCCACCCAATCTACGTGATGATCTCTAATCCTAGGCTCAGTTAACTCAGACTATGCGCTCAGGTTCCTATAGGAATTGCACTGATTATAGTAATGATGATGGTTCGGAAGTCAACAGACTTTTTGAAAAGGCAGTCACTGCTTCTTTACAACATTTGGTTGTTTTGAAATTAAAAGATTTAAAGATCTCCTCTATTTATTATCCCTAACTTTTGCTTGAACTGTTTCTTTTGAAACTTACAGTCAGCGGGATGCCCCAGTTTTGCCTAAGTCTCCTTCATAGGTTTTAACTTAGTGGGCTTTTTCTTTTGATATATATTTTTTTGAAAGAAAGTGACTGCCTAGCTTAATGATCACGGTGAACCATCATCGGCATTTTGACTTGAAAAACATCTTCGACACTTGTTTGTTGTGTGCGAAGGAATATAAATTGTGGTTGCAACCTTTATATAAAAGGTGTCTTGCGTGAACACACAGCCAAGTTAACTGAGAACTACCCACCCCAAGGTTAAAACTGCGGGTTTTTGTAAAGAAAGAAACTCCAACTTCTAGGCTCGAAAGGGGTTGACAAGGGATTAACTTCCTTATTTCTCCAGTGTTTGGGATTTGAAACAATGCCTTACATCGTCAACAAAGTTTGATTGAAAGCATACTAACAGCAGTTATGGGTATAACATTTTCATCATCATCCCTCAAATGTTTGCATAATCAGAAATTTGGACGAGTAAATATTTGAAAGATAAAGCATAAAAGTGAAAACAATAGGCAAAATGATTTGAAATCAAAAGTTGAGATGCTCATTCATTAAGATGAAAGTACAAACAAAAAGCAAACAACTTAAACAAAATTAAGGAAAATGCAAACAATGAGAAACAAAAGGCCTAGTGACTAAATCAGAACAAAGATGAGTTGTCCTGTCTGAAACACTGGCGCTCAAAAAATAATAGTCCGCTGGAGTCGACCAAAGCTTCACTTTTGATGTTATGGCAATGGATTATTCTGGACATTCGGATGATTATCCTTAAAACTAAGGATTCCGGTTCTAATCAGCTCACATACTCTGGCTTTCAGTGCATAACAATGTTCCAAGTCGTGGCCTGGGGCACCCTCATGAAAAGCACAATGGAGGTCAGCTCTAAATCCAGCTGGAGGAGGATTAGGAGTTTGTAAAGCCTTTGTAGTAATCAACCCTTATTGAACCAGATCAGGATAAAGTTCTGTATATGTCATGGGAATAGGATCGAATTGATTCCTATTTTTATACTGGTTTTGTCCAACAGTTAGACGTTGAGGAATCTGAGCTGGTCGTGGAGCAGCACCAGCAGTAACGGCAGCAATAGCAGGGTGATTATACCTCGGCTGAGGATGAGGGTTTCTCACTTCAACCATGACAGCGTTAGTTTGCTCTTCCTTCTTCTTATGGAAAGTCCCAAATGATTTCTTCGCACCATTAGAAGGTTCAACAGCTTTGGATACCTTACCCTTTTTCAGTCCTTCTTCTAACCTTTGGCCAATGGTTACCAGGTCTGTGAAGTTTGAAGATACACTCCCAATCATCTTTTCCCAATAGAAAGGAGATAAAGTATCCATGAACATTCCCGTTAGCTCTTTCTCTGCTAGAGGGGGTTCAACTTGGGAAGCTAACTCTCTCCAACGTTGAGCGTATTATTTGAATGATTCTTTCTCATTTTGAGACATGTTTTGAAGTTGACGGCGATCAGGGGCCATGTCCAGATTATATTTGTATTGCTTCATAAAAGCGTTGGCGAGATCTTGGAAGCAGTGAATGCTGTTATGCTCCAAGTTCATATACCATTTAAGAGAAGCTCCACTCAAGTTGTCTTGAAAGCAATGGATGAGCAACTTATGATTGTTAGTGTAAGCTGCCATCCTTCGGAAGTACATGACCAAATGGGCTCTTGGGCATGAGTGACCTTTATATTTCACGAAATTTGGAATCTTGAATTTAGGAGGCATGACGAGGCCAGAGACTAAGCACATATTATCAGCATCGACGTTGAAGAAATCAGTAACCTCAACGGCCTTGAGTCTCTTGTCTATGTTCGGAAACTGTTCGCGGACAATCGCAGGCTCAACAAAATCTTCATGGTCTTCTCCTTGAGCACTAACAACATTGTAGTCAAAGAAAGGAGTCTCAAAGGGAGCTCGACCATTCTGGGCAACAGCGTGGACCACAGGTCTGGGCTCTGTAAAGATGGGAGCTTGAAAAACTGGTCTGATAGTCAGACCAATCATAGCAGTAGATGCAAGAGGTGGAGAGTAGTTAGGAGGTAAACCAAACTCTGGCTAAGTAGATTGTGGCATTTGAACATGAGGAGGGTCAACATTTGAAACTTCTTGAATGGCAGTCCTTTGAGATGGATCTCCTCTGGCAATCAATACTTGAAGCATCTCAGTAAGTTTAGTCATGCCTGACTTCAACTCATCGATCTCCATTCGGACTTCTGCGTTGTGTGCTTCCTGTTCTGACATCTTGCGTCTATAGTTAGCTCTAGTCCGATATCGGTGTCGAGGAATCAGTTTGGCGACTCAAAGGCACACTGGACGATGAAGACAACTGAAGATGAGCGACTGGACAAACAGAGGTATGCTACAAACCATGCAAAGATGCAAATGCAATGCAATGCGATGCAAGACAGTAAGCAAAACACACATAACAGGATCAAAGGTTCGAGATCACAGCATGAGGTCTGGGTAAAGAACCAACCACAGGGTATGTACTAGGGGTAAAGCACCTGCACAACGGGTTCTAACAAAGTTCCCAAAGTCATTGGCCCATCTTTCGGATATTATTGACACACCAACTACTTGGAAATCAATAATATTCTCAAGAGAGTCTCGTTTGAGTGTAGTATCGTGTATCAACTACTTCGGGAATACTCCCTCATAGTTATCGCACTACATCCTAAAAGGCCAAGTGGGGATGAAAGGTAACTAAAGGTCCTCCGTGTCAAAGGCTCCTAAATTGAAAGTAGTAATGTTTTCACGAATACTCGTTCAACAAAAATAACTCTCAAGAGGGCCTCCACTGAGCGGTGGTTTCTCAAGTTAGCTTGGTCGGGAATCAACTCCCTATAAGCCTTCTTGAATATACCACCATCCTATCATAAGTGCACTCGAGTCCGGGTATAGGATTTATCCTCACCACTCAAAGCAACAACCCTGCATACAGAAGAACCCAAGCACAAACAGATAGATGTACAAATATATACAAATATAAAAGCAAGTAAACATAAAGCAAACATAAATATAAACAAGGTGGGCTTAATGTAACACCCCCTTTCTATGCCCCCAAATTAATACAATAAATCAATTAGGCACTTAGAATATTTATTTCATCAGAGTTTAATTAAAACATGGTATAAAAGAGGCGCATCACATTATCATGAAATTAAACACATACGATACCTGCTCAAGATAGATATGCAACAATGGGTAACCCACATCTCAATATTTAGACTAATAGCGGAAACATCCAAATATTGAATCAATCACATTCATAAAAGTATATACAACCATCAGTTAATTCATGCTTTACAACATATCCACAGCAGATACATACACATATGTATCACAAAAGAATCAAAACAAATGTAACTCCAAAAGAGTCAAAGGCTTCCTAACTACCCAGATGTTACATATCAGAGCCATTGACCAAAAAGAATGAAGACACCGCTTCACAAAAAGAACCTCCAGCTTCCTACTCTGCAATGCCTCATAGAGCATTATAAAACAGCAGAAGGGTGAGAAACAATATCATAACAGTTAATGCATAAAATTGTATATATACATATATCCATAATTGCACCAGTCATACTCAATTTATGTTCTCACCACATTAAGCATATACAATTAATCATGTCTCTATACATACACAAGAATATTCACTATATGCTCATCCAGACAATCATATATAACATACACAGTTATATTCATTCAACTAATGCATCATACACAGATGACTCATGCAACTCATAGAGACCGACACACGACTCTATGCAGATGCAAATGCGGTACCGACTCATTCAACAAATTCCCTAAGGAATCGAGTATTCAGCAGATCCTCCACGGGATCAAGTACTCAGCAGATTCTCCACGGAATCAAATATTCATCAGATTCTCCACGGAATCGAATATTCAGCAGATCCTCCACGGGATCAAGTACTCAGCAGATTCTCCACGGAATCAAATACTCTAGCCAATCCTCCACGGGATTACATGTTATGACCGATTCTCCGAGGAATCACACAATGCGACCGATTCTCCAAGGAATCTAATATAATCGTCGTGTCATACGAGGTTCTGCAAATCCTCCGAGGGATCAATCAACACAAAAATGCATACTATGTTCACAAACATACTCATTGCATTTATCACATACATCACATATCTCTATCATGCATTCATATTATGCACCATTTCACACATGGTTTACACACATATCAGCTTATCAACGCATTTCTATTCAATTCAAGCAAAATACACAAGATTATCAAATATTCAAGATTCACCATTTACTCTACAATCTAGGATTCACGCTTTTCGGCCACCCACAGCACGACATGTCAAAATAGTTCACAGATTGATCATTCATATAGACATTAATCATAATTGAATTAACCAAACATCATGCTATAAACAAAACAACAAAACAAAATAACACTGCCAGGTTCGCCAACCTTCGCCTGGCGAAGCCACGCAGCGAATGCTCGCTGGCCTTCGCCTGGCGAACTTCCCAGCGAAGTCCACTGGGAGTAATTCTGGAATTACTCGCTGAGGCTCGCTACACACTCGCCTGGCGAACCTTCGCCAACTCACTTCGCCTGGCGAACTTGCCAGCGAATACAGGGTATTAGCTTCTGACTTGCTTCGCTACAGCTCGCTGGGCTTCGCCTGGCGAAGCTTCGCTGCCATTCGCCTGGCGAACTTGCGAAGACAGAACTTCCATGGCTGTCTCAAAGCCCAAACTCCACACAACCAACCGATTAAATCCAAACCAGTCTCAGTGGCACAACCCAACCATCACCCGACTAAACTACATCGTCTAATCCGAGTTCTAACCGATTAAAACCTTATTCTACTCACCAAACCAACTTCTAACCTAAATGGAAAAAGAGTAGAAACTCTACAAAATCCAAACCCATACACATACAATCATATACATTAAAGAGATGATAGAGTTTCACACCCTTACCGATCGATTGCAAGCTTTGGTGATGATCCCTTGATGATTCTAGGTTTTCCTCTCCACTTTCTCTTCTCCTCTTTCTTTCTCTTGTTTTTCCTCTTATGTTACTATCTTTCTTCCTTTTCCTCTCTTATTCTATTTCTATCTCTATTTCTTTCCTCTCAAATTCTTTCCAACTCTTACCAATCAATTCTCACACTAATTGCTAAATGTCTAAAATGCCCTTTTTACTCTAATCCCCCGAAAACTCTCTGAATCGGTAAAAATAGATAAAATAAGCAAACACCACATAGCAATATATAATTTCTCAATTTAAAACGAACATCAAATAAATAAATTAAAAGACTCAACAATTAATGGGAATTCAGAATCGGGGCGTTACAACTCTCCCCCACTTTAGAAATTTTCGTCCTCGAAAATATCACCTGATTCAAACAACTCTGGATGTGATTCTCGCATCTTGCTCTCCAATTCCCAAGTCATGTTGCCTTCTGCGGCACCTCCCCAGGACACTTTCACAAGCGCAATATCCTTGCCTCTCAGTTTCTTAACTTCACGGTCCAAAATACTAACCGGTAAAACTTCAACTGTAAGGTTATCCTTTACTTCAACTTCATCCATTGGAATCACATGTGACGGATCCGGAACATACTTCCGAAGCTGCGAGACATGAAATACATCATGCAAATTCGAAAGATTCGGAGGCAACGCCACACGATAAGCCACAACACCAACTCGTGCGACAATCTGATACGGACCAATAAAACGAGAAGTCAACTTTCTCGACTTCAAGGCACGACCCACACCCGTAACCGGTGTAACTCTCAAAAACACATGGTCGCCCTCTTGAAACTCGAGATCCTTTCTCCTTTTATCATGATAACTTTTCTGTCTATTCTGAGAAGCTCTCATCTTTTCCCGAATAAATTTCACCTTTTCCGTCGTTTGCTGTACTATTTCAGGACCAACTACCGACCTTTCACCCGTCTCATGCCCTCACAGAGGTGTTCGACATCTCCGACCATATAAAGCCTCAAATGGCGCCATACCAATACTCGAATGGAAACTGTTATTATAGGTGAACTCAATCAACGCTAAATAACCGTCCCACGCACCACCTTGTTCAAGCACACAAGCACGCAACAAATCTTCTAACGATTGAATCGTTCTCTCGGTTTGACCATCCGTTTGCGGATGATATGCCGAACTCAATCTCAACTTAGAACCCAAGGCACCTTGCAAACTCTCCCAAAATCTTGAAGTAAATCTAGGATCTCTATCCGACACAATACTCCTAGGAACTCCATGAAGCTTCACAATAGTGCCAACATAAATCTCGGCCAACCTTTCCAAAGAATAAGTAATATCAATCGGAATAAAGTGAGCCGATTTAGTAAGCCTATCAACAATCACCCAAATAGCGTTATGTCCTCTTTGTGTATTCGGCAATCCCGTAACAAATCCATCGATATACTATCCCATTTCCATTCCGGAATATCCAACGGTTGCATCAATCCACTAGGCTTCTGATGTTCCACCTTAGACTTCTGGCAAGTCAAACACGAGTACACAAAACGAGCAACATCGCTTTTCAATCCAGACCACCAAAAGATCTTCTTCAAATCCTGATACATCTTATTCGCTCCCGGATGAATACTCAAGTTACTCCGATGTCCCTCTTCCAATATCATCTTTTTCAAATCTGCATCATCGGGAATACAAATACGACCTCGAAACCTCAAAACTCCTAATTCATCGACTTTGAAATCTTCATTTCCATTCGTCATCAAATCCACAAATTTCAAATCCAACTTTTGCTTTTCACACACCGTAGTAAGGAAATCATTCGTGACATGCAACATTCCCAGCTTCACACTACTCGGTGTTAACTCACAAACCAAACTCAAATCTCTAAAGTTCTCCAAAAGTTCCCACTCTCTAACCATCAAGGTAGACACGTGCAACGACTTCCGACTTAAAGCATCGGCTACCACATTCGCCTTACCCGGATGATAATTTAAACCAAAATCATAGTCCTTCAAAAGTTCTAGCCATCTCCTTTGCCTCATATTCAATTCTTTTTGATCAAACAAATACTTCAAACTCTTGTGATCGCTAAAAACTGCAAATCTTGCACCATAAAGATAGTGCCTCCAAATTTTCAAAACGAACACTACGGCCGCTAACTCCAAATCATGAGTAGGATAATTCTTTTCATGCACTCTCAACTGTCTAGAAGCATACGCCACGACCTTCCCATCTTGCATCAATACACCACCCAATCCTGACAAAGAAGCATCGCAATGAACCACAAAAGGTTCCGTAACCGATCTTGGAGTCTCCCATTGCATTACCGCATCGATCTTGGATGGATCCACACTAATACCATTTCCGGAAATAATATGCCCAAGAAAACTCACCTCCGACAACCAAAACTCACACTTAGACAACTTTGCGTACAACTTCTTCTCTTTCAAAATCCGCAACACAATCCTTAAATGTTCTTCGTGTTCCTCTCGAGACTTAGAATAAATCAAAATGTCATCGATAAACACTACCACAAAACGATCCAACTGCTCGTGGAAGATACGGTTCATATATTCCATGAAAACACCCGGCGCATTAGAAACTCCGAATGGCATCACCGTATACTCATAGTGACCATATCGTGTTCTAAAAGCCGTCTTCGAAATATCTTCTTCTTTAACCCGAATCTGGTGATAACCGGATCTCAAATCAATCTTACTAAAAACACGGGCTCCAACCAATTGATCCATCAAATCATCAATTCTTGGAAGCGGATACTTGTTCTTAATTGTTACCTTATTCAATTTCCGATAATCAATACATAATCACATACTACCATCCTTCTTCTTTACCAATAATACCGGCGCACCCCAAGGAGAAACCCTTGGTCTTACAAATCTCTTATCCAACAAATCATTCAACTGCTTCTTCAATTCCACCAACTCTGATGCCGACATCCGATACGGGGCCATCAAAATCGGTCTAGTACCCGGAACTAGATCAATAGAAAATTCAACCTCTCTCTCTGGCGGCACATCCGCAACATCTTCCGGAAACACTCCAGGAAATTCACAAACCACAGGAAACACGTCGAGCTCAACTTTGCTCTCCACCGACATCGATGCAAACAAACCAAACAACTGAGCTTCGTCCGCTAAAAGTTTCTTCAACTCTTTAGTGGAAAGAAAACTCTCGTTTTCACCATCTTCCAAAGAAGGAAACCTTACTAACTTGTGATAGCAATCCAGATGAACCCTATTAAATTGCAACCAGTTCATACCCAAGATTACGTCCAAACCTTCCAACGGCAAACACACTAAATCCATAACGAAGTCCTTACCATACATGGTCAAAGGACAACTTGCACACACCAAAGAAGTAGTTACCGACCCCGAAGCGGGAGTCCCAATAACCATACCACTACTCAAAGAAACCATACACAAATCCAACCGCTTAGCACACGCAAGAGAAATGAACGAGTGAGTCGCTCCAGTATCAATAATAGCAACTAAAGGCATATCATTAATAAAGCATGTACCTTTAATCAAACGATCCGCTGCATTAGTAGCGTCTGAACCTGCTAATGCGAATACTTTTCCGCCCGCCGGAGCTTGCTTAGGTTTGGTACAATTCGGGCTAATATGACCCACCTCGCCACAATTAAAACACTTCACAACATTCTTTCTACACTCTGCTGCATCATGGCCCAAGAGCCCACAGTTGGAACACTTCTCCTTGAACTTTCCACAATCATAAGACTTGTGGCCCATCATGCCACACTTAAAACATTTGATCGCACCGGAACCTCCTCCGGGTCTCCTATCAAAGTTTCCCCTATGTTTGCCCTTATCAGCAGGCGTCACATAAGGTCTGTTTCGTACTTGCTGCTTCCCTCTCCTCTCGCTCAAACCCTTATAATGAGTAGAACGAGCTCTACTGTCTTCTTCATAAATTCTACAACACTCGGTCAAATCCGAAAATCTCCGTATCCTTTGATAACCTACCGCTTGCTTGATCTCAGGACGCAAGCCATTCTCATACTTGATACATTTGGAAAATTCCGCCGTCACCGCATCATAGTGAGGGTGAAACTTCACTAACTCAGTAAACTTAGCGGTGTAGTCCACCACCGACATATTACCTTGTTTCAACTCCAGAAATTCCATTTCTCTCTTCCCTTTAACACTTTCGGGATAATACTTCCTTAGAAACTCAGCACGAAATAAATCCCACGTAATCTCCTCGTCGTCGACCTCAAGAACTTGCCTCATGCTGACCCACCAGTCATCGGCCTCTTCTCTCAGCATGTGAGTCCCTAGTCTCACCTTATTCCCTTCAGCATAATCCATCACCCTAAAGATCCTCTCAATTTCCTTTAACCATATCTGAGCACCATCCGGATCAAATCTCCCTTTGAACACCGGTGGTTGGTTCTTCCTGAACTCATCATTCGCATTCACGTTAGGTGCACCCTGCACAGCTCTGGCCATAGCCTCTAACGCCGCTGCCATAGCATTGTCATTACGACCTGCCATATTCTAAGGATTCCCAAAAATAACAACAAGGTTAAACAACCGTTCAACCAACAAAACAACAAGACAGACACGACTGACTCAACACTGGCTCTGATACCACTTAATGTAACACCCCCTTTCTATGCCCCCAAATTAATACAATAAATCAATTAGGCACTTAGAATATTTATTTCATCAGAGTTTAATTAAAACATGGTATAAAAGAGGCGCATCACATTATCATGAAATTAAACACATACGATACCTGCTCAAGATAGATATGCAACAATGGGTAACCCACATCTCAATATTTAGACTAATAGCGGAAACATCCAAATATTGAATCAATCACATTCATAAAAGTATATACAACCATCAGTTAATTCATGCTTTACAACATATCCACAGCAGATACATACACATATGTATCACAAAAGAATCAAAACAAATGTAACTCCAAAAGAGTCAAAGGCTTCCTAACTACCCAGATGTTACATATCAGAGTCATTGACCAAAAAGAATGAAGACACTGCTTCACAAAAAGAACCTCCAGCTTCCTACTCTGCAATGCCTCATAGAGCATTATAAAACAGCAGAAGGGTGAGAAACAATATCATAACAGTTAATGCATAAAATTGTATATATACATATATCCATAATTGCACCAGTCATACTCAATTTATGTTCTCACCATATTAAGCATATACAATTAATCATGTCTCTATACATACACAAGAATATTCACTATATGTTCATCCAGACAATCATATATAACATACACAGTTATATTCATTCAACTAATGCATCATACACAGATGACTCATGCAACTCATAGAGACCGACACACGACTCTATGCAGATGCAAATGCGGTACCGACTCATTCAACAAATTCCCTAAGGAATCGAGTATTCAGCAGATCCTCCACGGGATCAAGTACTCAGCAGATTCTCCACGGAATCAAATATTCATCAGATTCTCCACAGAATCGAATATTCAGCAGATCCTCCACGGGATCAAGTACTCAGCAGATTCTCCACGGAATCAAATACTCTAGCCAATCCTCCACGGGATTACATGTTATGACCGATTCTCCGAGGAATCACACAATGCGACCGATTCTCCAAGGAATCTAATATAATCGTCGTGTCATACGAGGTTCTGCAAATCCTCCGAGGGATCAATCAACACAAAAATGCATACTATGTTCACAAACATACTCATTGCATTTATCACATACATCGCATATCTCTATCATGCATTCACATTATGCACCATTTCACACATGGTTTACACACATATCAGCTTATCAACGCATTTCTATTCAATTCAAGCAAAATACACAAGATTATCAAATATTCAAGATTCACCATTTACTCTACAATCTAGGATTCACGCTTTTCGGCCACCCACAGCACGACATGTCAAAATAGTTCACACATCGATCATTCATATAGGCATTAATCATAATTGAATCAACCAAACATCATGCTATAAACAAAACAGCAAAACAAAATAACACTGCCAGGTTCGCCAACCTTCGCCTGGCGAAGCCACGCAGCGAATGCTCGCTGGCCTTCGCCTGGCGAACTTCCCAGCGAAGTCCACTGGGAGTAATTCTGGAATTACTCGCTGAGGCTCGCTACACACTCGCCTGGCGATCCTTCGCCAACTCACTTCGCCTGGCGAACTTGCCAGTGAATACAGGGTATTAGCTTCTGACTTGCTTCGCTACAGCTCGCTGGGCTTCGCCTGGCGAAGCTTCGCTGCCATTCGCCTGGCGAACTTGCGAAGACAGAACTTCCATGGCTGTCTCAAAGCCCAAACTCCACACAACCAACCGATTAAATCCAAACCAGTCTCAGTGGCACAACCCAACCATCACCCGACTAAACTACATCGTCTAATCCGAGTTCTAACCGATTAAAACCTCATTCTACTCACCAAACCAACTTCTAACCTAAATGGAAAAAGAGTAGAAACTCTACAAAATCCAAACCCATACACATACAATCATATACATTAAAGAGATGATAGAGTTTCACACCCTTACCGATCGATTGCAAGCTTTGGTGATGATCCCTTGATGATTCTAGGTTTTCCTCTCCACTTTCTCTTCTCCTCTTTCTTTCTCTTGTTTTTCCTCTTATGTTACTATCTTTCTTCCTTTTCCTCTCTTATTCTATTTCTATCTCTATTTCTTTCCTCTCAAATTCTTTCCAACTCTTACCAATCAATTCTCACACTAATTACTAAATGTCTAAAATGCCCTTTTTACTCTAATCCCCCGAAAACTCTCTGAATCGGTAAAAATAGATAAAATAAGCAAACACCACATAGCAATATATAATTTCTCAATTTAAAACGAACATCAAATAAATAAATTAAAAGACTCAACAATTAATGGGAATTCAGAATCGGGGCGTTACACTTAACCCTCTTAGGGGAATTCCCCAGTGAAGTCGCCATTTCTGTTGCAGTGAGAATCGTGATACCAAGCTATTGACTAACTTGAATCTTAATTCATCAAATTCACAACCGGACTTTAATTTATCCAAATAAGAAAGGTTTAAAGAAAGAAAAAACTATAAAAATGCAAAGCAAAAAGCAAGGCTTAAAGCTAAGCAAAAAGAGATCTAAAGGTTCGGGGGTTGGTTATGCCTAGGGTAGATATTTCACATCCTAAACATCTGTAGTACTCTACAGGAACCGCTTGTTAATATTTGTGTTTGCTAAAGTTTGCTTGCTGAAGGAAATGTGCTAAGGGTAAAGATATAAAGGTTGAAACAAAGGAAAAAAGAAAAGGTTGAAAAAAAAGAAAAAAAAGAAAAAGGTTGCTCGCCAAGGATCTGGGCCTTGTGCCTACGTATTCTCAAAGGTACTTTGAGAAATCAGAGCGTTCGTAGTTCCCTTAACTAAGGGGTGAAGAACTCTTATGTTAAATAGAAGGGAATGTCCACTGCGGGACGATTAAATAGAGCACGGCGACTCTAAGGCTAAAGTTGTAAATGTAAACATGGGAAATGTCCACGGCGGGACGACTAAATAGAGCACGGCGACTCCAAGCCTAAGTTGAGATTATTATGATAGAGGATGTCCACGGCGGGACAACTACTTGGAGTACGGCGACTCCGATCTTAAGGCTAGGATAAAGGGATAAAAATATGAATCATATGTCATGTGAAAATACTCATTAACACAAGAATTTAGCAAAAAGAACCATTTAAAAATGATTTAAAATGGAGAAGTTATGTGGTTTTTAAGTTTGTAAACAAAACATGAAAATTTCAATGATAAAAGGAATAAAATGCACATGGTAAGACAATGAATCAAACAAATTTGATTATTTAAACATGTTAACAAAAATTTATGAATAATACAAGATCAATATCACAAGAAAAAAATCAAGTTACAAGTTGAAAAAGTTCAAGAACATCATGGTAGAAAAAAAACCTAAAAATAGCCATGGTAGCATGTGGAATGTAAGTGGAAAGTTCACATTTATGAGTTTTAGGTTTACCTCTTGAAGCAAGCTTAAGCAATAAGAAAACTAGAGATCTTGAGAGCTCTTCCAAGATTTTGTTACATAAGTGTGGAAGTGACTTGGATAGCTTCAATACATCATACTTTATGTGTTTGAAGTGTTTCTTGAGTTGGAAGAAGTTTGGAAATGGTTTCGAAAGGTGTTTTTCAAAAGCAAATTTTGAGGGATTTTGGAAACTTAATGAGATTTTGCAAGAACTTGTGATTGTGTAAGGAAGGGAGTTCTAGCTTGTTTCTAGCATGGAACTTGTGTGTTTATGATTTAGGAAGTGAGTTCTATTTATAGACAAAGGCCTTGGATCAAGGTATGGGCAAAAGTGAAGTAAATTGCCAATTTTAACCTTCCATCATGAAAATCTTTGAGTTTTCCAATGCAATCTTCATCTTTATCTTTAAGTCACTCTACTAAGATATTATCCATACCCTATATATCTTTTTCATCATGCTTGATAGGATAGGAGGTGACTTGTTGAATTAAAGTTGATGATTTGACAATGGTAGCCACCTTTTTCTCTTTCTTCACTATTCACTTTTGCAACTTGCATTAAATAATGATTTCCTTTGATCTTTGTGCCATTTTCGTGGGAATTGATATAAAAAGGTTTATTATCAGTATAAACATCATAAGTGAGACTTATTCTTTGATTAGCATCGATTTGGAGAGGTTTTGGAATCAAAAGAACTCATGCTGACCTGGTTTTGCCAATGTGAGTTTTTGCCAACTTGTGGACCTTGGTTATCTCTAACCAGGAAGAGTTATGGAACCCACTTGTACTTTTTAGAAAGCCCCAATTAGGTACTAAAATATTTATGGTTATTTTAGGAACTCATTCCTCTTGAAACTAGTTCAAAAACCCTTGTGTGTTTAAGGAGTTATGACTTTGCCCTTTTCAAAACTTTAATTTCCCAACTTTTTGATTACTTCTCAATTCTTGATCAATTGGTCACAAAACTTCATGATTAGATATTAAATGATTTTGGGAACATATTTGGCTTCAATTTTGGGTTAAAACCCTGTTGGTCAATGGGTTGACTTTTCAGTCAGACGAACCGAACGATTGAAAACCTCTGAATCGACTATTGGTGTCCTAGGTTCCCTGAGGCTTTGAAACTTCTTGTGGGGACTTCAATAAGTCATATGAAATTCATGGATCATAATTACATCATTGGAGCAACTTTTAAATCAAAAGTCAAACCACAGTTGACTTTTCCTGATCAGAAACCCTAATCAGGGATCCTGAACTGCATTGTTCCTGATCTTTGTGTGAAAACCCCAAATTGGATTCATGATTATCCCAATGTAGTATTCTTGATCGTGTAGAGACTTGTTTCATGGCGAAACAATACAATGCATTGACTGGTTAAACTGTCGAACCCTCGATTCCCAACTGTACAGAACCCTGATTTGCCTGTAACTTAACAAAGACAAACTTGAAATATGTTATGGTTAGATAAACAAATGAATATGATCCTAAAATGGTGATGAAGATCTAAGGGGTCAAAATTTGGGGTGCAACACGAGGTAAGGAGGTTTCTTTGGTGAAGGCAGTTGGGAGGACCGGCTGGAGAAAGTTGGCTTTGGGAGTGGGAGACCAGTTGAGAGTGTCGTATACGACTCTGTTCATTGAGATAACTTTCGAGGGCGAAAATATTTTAAGTGGGGGAGAGTTGTAACAGCCCAATTTTCATTAATTAATTATTTATGTTAATTAATTGATTTATTGAAATTAATGGATGATTATTTAAAGGAATTGGTAGATATTTTGAGAGAAAAAATATTAGAGAGGAATAGAAGGGAAAGATATATAAGGAAAAGTGGAAGGAAAAGGAAATGATAGTAACATAAGAGAAAAAGAAGAGAAAGAGAAGAAAAAGAAAGAGGAAGAGGGGAAAAGAGAAAGAAAAGAAGGAAAAGCTTGGAAAGTTCAAGAACAACTTCTAGCTTCCGATTAATCATGGTAAGGGTGTGAAATCTTATTATTCTATCAATGTGTATGATTATGTATGTGTTTGTTGGATTGGTTTGGATTGTTGGAGAGTTTTTACTCATTTCCATTTTTAGGGCAGAAATGAGATAAATCGATAGAAACCGATGTTTTCGTGGATGAAACTCGAAATAAATTGCGTAGATTAGTCGGGTAATGTTTAGCCGTAATTATTGAATTTCGTTTGATTGAATTTGGTTGAATTTGTGAGTTTTGATATTTTTGGATAATTGGAGGTTAAGATTTTGGATGAAAATCGGAAGTCGTAGAATTTGCGCTTTATGATCCTAGATTGTTACTATATGATTGGTAATGATGAGTAGGTATTTAATCGGGAGAAAATAATTAAATCGGTCGGGTTTTTGGGGGTTTTGGGTACAAACCCGTAACTTGTTTTTCCAAATTTTTTAGGTGTTAATCGGTTAACACTATGGGTTAACTGATTAACGTTATTAAAAATGGCCAAAAAATGAGATTTTGGAGCCGTTAATCGGTTAACGGAATGCGTTAACCCGTTAACACTGTAAGTGTGAGAAAATATATTTTTTTTTGAAACTTTGAAAATCCATAACTTCTTCACCGTTTATTGGATTTTGTCGTTCTTTATATCAAACTGAAGGTAATAATATGTTCTATAACTTGGTGAAAAGAAATATTATTTTTAGCCGACTTTTAGCCGATTTTACCGATTAATCGAGATTATTTATTTTAAGTAAGTGAGGCTTAAATAATTAGAGTGTTCGGTTGCCGTTTGGCATAATTGCTGTGAATGCATATGGATGGTATGAGATAATATGAGATGAATGCATGAAAATATTATGAATATGTATGCATTTCAAGAAGTGTATGGAGTCATTTTGAATGCGAAGCATCATGATATACATTGTTGTGCTGATTGATTCTGTGTAGAATCTGCTTAATGACTGTGTGCCTGTGTGGGGTGTGAGCAATTAGATCGTGTGCCCATGTGGGGTGTGAGCGATCAGATCATGTGCTCGTGTGGGGTGTGAGTGATCGGATTGTGTGCCCGTGTGGGGTGTGAGCAATCCTGAAACATCGTGTGCCCATGTGGGGTGTGAGCGATGGGTGAACATCGTAGGCCTGACGGGGAGTTACTTCGGTAACGAGCGATGGTTCCATTTGGTTCTTCAATTGAACCTGCTGAATGAGTTGGTACCGCATGTGCATCTGCATAGAGTCGTGAGTCGGTCTCTATGAGTTGCATTTATCATCATGAATTGTGTATTGGTAAATAAACATAATTTTAAATGTTTATGTGGAGTGATGAATATGTTTATTGTGAATAAATATACCTTGTGATGTATAGGAATGAATGGTGAATTATATATATATTGCGATATATATATATATATATATATATATATATATATATATATATATATATATATATATATATATATATATATATATATATATATATATATATATATATATATATATATATATATATATATATATATATATATATATATATATATATATATATATATATATATATATATATATATATATATATATATATATATATATATATATATATATATATATATATATATATATATATATATATATATGATTGAATTGTGATAAATGTGATGACGGTATTGAATTATGAATGTATATTGTTTGTATGCGATTGTATGTGAAGAACGCATGAGAGTATATTGTGAATATGTGTGCATTGCTTGATAAATATGGTGATGGTATTGAATTGTGAATGCATAATAATTGTATGTGATTGTATGTGAAGGATGCATGAGAATATATTGTGAACATATGTGCATTGCTTGGTAAATGTGATGATGATGTTGAAAATATGTATATGTGCAAGGCTCATACTCACTGGGGTAGAATAACAAGATGTTGTTCCTAGTGAGGTATAGTGACATGGTCGTATACACTGGGGTAGAATGACTAAGATGTCGTTCCTAGTGGAATAATCATCAGAGTAGAATAACTGAGATGTTGTTCCTGGTGGGGTATAAATGATGTACCCATAATCACAAATAGGGATTGGTGAGAATTGATGAGTTTTATATGAGTCGCATGGCATAGAGATCATTGTTATATGAAACTATGCTTGTGTGTGAATTGTTGAATTGTGTGTGTGTGTGTGTGTATTTTATGTTGAATTGTGATGAATAAACATATTTGTAAATGTTTATGTGTAATGATGTGAATTGTGAATGATATTGACTGAGAAATTAATGAATAAACATGATTGTATATGTTTATATGAATTATGGTGAATTAAACATAATTAGTATGTTTAGGTTAATTGATTGAAATTGGGGATGTATGTATGAGGAAATATGCTTGGTGATTATCCATATATATTGTATATACATTGTGACGTATATGGATGACTTGTGGTGAGAAATGCGGAATGTGTGTATTCTATGCTTGTATATATATATTTATATGCATTGATTATTATGATAATGTTTCTAACTCTTCTGCTGGAATGATGTCCTATCTGGCATCGTGCAGGTTTCAAGAGTAGAGCTGCTTGTAATTGCGAAGTCGCTATTGGTGTAGCTGTTTAGTAATTTAATTATGTTGGGTCGAGTCATGCTCTGGTCATGTAACACTGGGATCGTTGGTTTATGTTTTAGAGATACTTTATGTACTCTATGTTATGTTTTTGTATTCATTGGAATATTATGATATTGGCCTTAGTGCCTAGGTAATGTTGAAGTGTGTGATGAATCTGAGTATTCTGTTAAGAGAATTATGTCATAAATTGAATTCGCTGCTACATGCAAAGTGAAATTGTGAGAAGCATGATTATTTATTATAAGTGTTAATGAGCATGACAAGTGTTTTGATGTTTTGAAAAGTTATGTGTGACACCCTTTTGGGAATGCATGAAATATTACTTTGATTATTCGTATATTTTTCCGTGGGGTTTAGAAGGGTGTTACAACCTACATCTGGAGGCTACCAAGCTAGGAAGGAAATTCACTATGATAGTATTAGTTCAAAGCTAAACTCGCCAGTTTACAACTTCTCACCTATTCCCTACCTTGTGTAACTTCTACCTAGACACCCTCTAGATATGAGATCCCCCTCTCACTTCCTAATCAGTCACAATCCCAATGACAATCAACAATTCCACAAACAATAGAAGTAGCACACTTCCAAGACAATACATGATTTTTCTTAAAAGCTTCAATCAAGAACAATACACTCTTTTTTAAATGCTTTAGAGTGTAAAATGAACAATGAACAATCAGTCAACCTCAACGCATCAGAAGATACATGAGTCACATACAATTAACAAACTGAAAACCCTAAAGATCAACCAAAACAACGGTTAATCCTTATTACATAAAATTCTCACGTCTTGCTCTCTATCTTCAATAGGGTTTTTCTTCACTTTAAATAGCCTTCAGACCTACTGGACTTAGGCTTCTTGAGGCGTACAAATAGCAGGAATCAATATAAACTGGCTTCAAACCATTCTGCACAATAATAGGAGAAAATACAAACTTCCATAAAAAAGCTGAAGGATCCTTTTTATGAAAGTAACAGAATCTGCAATAACAAAAATTCGCACAATATACTCAATAAAAGTCGCCCACGTGTGCATCAAAACACACTTAAAAATCACACTAAAAATACCAAAATAGTCATGCCCTAACCATCTGGTATAACATGTCCTGAAATATGTCATAACATCATGTAGAACATGATGTCTGACTGTCATGAAAGAACATCTGGTTCGACATCTTACTAATAACATGTTGTTTTACCAAAATATAGTCAATCCAAAAATCACAGAACTTACAATCTCCCTCTTTGGAAAATTTTGGCTAAAACAACCTTAGCACACATCAGAGGTACAAATAACTGAAATAAAACCAGAAACATAGAAACCCAAGCACAATGCTATCACACCAAAGAATACCTGGCAACACAATGTCAAGACATTAGGTCTGACATTACAAACCAACACAAGCTACATAAGAACGTGTAAGCTTGTACAAACTGTAATCTTATAGCAGCAAAACAGACAGGTACACTACTCCCCCTTTTTAGCCAAAAATTGACATAAATAAAATAGAGTAAATGTAAACAAAAACAAATGGAATTACATACATGGAAGCACAAAAACATAATGCATACAACACAAGTTCAGAGGGAAACACAAAACAGATGGAAATAAACAAATCAGATTACTTTTAGATGATCCTATAACTCTTGCCTCTATCAAAGATCCTTCTGCACTCCTTGAAGCTAGTAGGACTATTGGTAGTAAACTTCCTCACCATATCTCTTGTATCATGCATGATCAAGGATAATTGCTATAACTCTTCAAAAATTCAAATTCCAAGTTCTCTTCTTAATTTCTCAAATTAGTTTGCATCCAAAGCTTTAGTGAAAATATCAGCCAGTTACTTTTTAGTGACAACATGCTCAAGACTAATCACCTTTTCTTCAACAAGATATCTAATAAAATGATGATGAATGTAAATATGCTTTATCCTACTATGTTGAACATGATTCTTGGATATGTTAATAACACTCAAGTTGAGACAATACAATGTCATGACATCTTGCTTGATATTGTACTCCAGCATGATCTGCTTCATCCAAAGTAGCTGAGAGCAACTGTTTCCTGCTACAATATACTCAGTCTCAGTAGTGGATAGAGACACAAAAATTTTCTTCTTTCTGAACTAAGATATAAGGTTGTTTCCCAAGAAGAAACATCCATCAGAGGTGTGTTCCATACTACCTGCCCAGTCAGCATCATAATATCCAACCAACATGGCATCAGAACCATGTGAATACATCATTCCATAGTCATATGTACCATTCACATACTTAAAAATCCTTTATACTTAATTGATGTGACTAAGTTTTAGCTCAGCTTGATATCTAGAACAAACTCCAACATCAAATGTGTTATCAGGTCTACTAGCAGTTGTAGCCAATATTGTCAAACTCACGAGTCTACTAAGACTCGTTAAGGGTCTGTAGACTCGACTCGCAAACTCATACAAGTCTACAAAAAATTAAAAATGACATTAAAAAACCTATCATTTATACATATATGACACACTCGTGTGTTCTTAAACTTATAAATGCCTCGTATATGACACAAATATATAATAGAACACCGATTAACACGAAAATTTAAATTTCATACTCCATAACAAATTTCTTAACAAAAAAAATTGATTATAAAATATAAAAAATTGCAAAGTATGTAGTTAAATACCTAAATCATCAATTTCGTCTTAATTGGCTACTAAATCAAGACAAAAAAAATCATAAAACAAACATGCTAATAGCTTCAAATATCCAAAGTTTCATTGAAATCATCATTACCAATATAATCACCATTATCTTTATCATCGTCAAACTCTACCCCAGATGAAACACCTTCTTCACCATTAATCATTGTTGGAGTGTTTGAGGTTCCACTTCCCTCTAATTTAACATTGTCGCCACCATCACTTTGCACAACATTAGTTACAATAACATCATCTTCCATAACATTATTAGTCATAACATCATCTTACTCAACATTTACTTTAATTTTTATATTTTCTTCATTGGAATCTTCAATTATCCATTCATCATCTGAATGACTATCTTCAAATGAAATAACAACACTATTTGATTTTCCTTTTCCACTTTTCAACTTTAAATTCTACATGATATAAACCAAATTATTCACCTCTTTTTGATGTAACCTATTTCATATCTTTTTATGAACCTAAAAAGTAAATAATAATTCAGATCATTGTTTCTAAAAATATTAAAATCAAGTCTATAAAAAAACAAATAATAATTCATTACCATTTCAAAGGAATTCCAATTATGTTCACAACTAAAGGAGCTATAAGTTAAGCTTAGAACACAAAGTGCAAACCTCTTTAATTCTAGAGTCATATATCCATAGAAATCTCACCCTTCAATAAGTAACACATCATTCCGAAACTATTTTCTGCCATAAATCATAAACTTTCTAAATTATTTTGTCACATGCAAATTGATGAATCTGCATTAGGATCATGGGACCCGATTGGACAATGGTGTATCACCTTTACACAAGATATCATACATAATAATCATCAAAGTGAATCCTATAAGAAAATCTTACATAACACGAAACTCATCTGGAGGTCCAGCATTCTGGGCCATCACATGGGCAAGTGATTCCAGCACATCAGCAATAGCACGATCATTTCTTCCAGCAATCTGCAACCACCAACATGGTTAGAAGAAAACAACTCATTCAATAATGTTATCACACTATTGACTGACAAGGGACTAACAACAAAAAAACTTGGTCGGACGGACCAACCAGGCTCTGATACCACTAATGTAACACCCTTTTCTACCCCACAAAATAAAAGCAAAATATTCATATTTAACAGAGTAAAATATTAAACTCAATAAAAATGACCTCAAAGGGCGTACATTTTCCAATAAATCAAAAATAAGTCAACGCTCCATAAACAACGGGTTTTCCCAAAAGATATGGAAAATTGCAGCGAACTCAAAAGGCATAATCCAAAGTTTTCCTTATACGAGAACATAAGCAAAATAACCAAATTAAATAAACTAAGGTTTGACTCAAAGACCCAAACACGATGTTACACTATCAGAGCATGACCCTCTAAGTCAACCACCATGACCAACGATCCAAAACTTCAAAAGCCCTCTACGGCTTCCACGGCCAAACCTGGTTATCTGCACGTTACCCACGTGGAGGCAACATTCAAACAGGCAGGGTGAGTAAAAAGATTTATAATAATCAATGTGGGAAATCAATATATAAAATGGCGTCCTTTCCATATTCAACATCATCATATTCGTCAAGGAACATCAAAGGCCACAACACCATAATTTACTCAAGATCATCTCACAAATGCAAATGCAACAATACTCAATGCATGTGGTACCAATCATCACAACTCGATAGACACTGGGCCATCAACCCTCCATAGATCCCCATCAATAGGACCGATTCTACTCGAGAACCGGAGCACATCAAAATACCTCACATCCGCATAATGGGATTGAAGCTAAAGAGGTCAAGGTTCTGAACCGAAGGCCGGATGCACATGAATGCATGATGAACACGTCAATAATCATCCTCATAATAACATCATAGGTGCATCATCATTCATCATAATCATCATCATCAAAAATCATGTCATCATAGAATCATCAATACTCATGGAAATATCATCATAGTTCATCAATCATTACATCATGGGAATCATCATATAATCATGTACAAGTCACATAGAATTCACAGTCATACTCATATTCATTCGTCAAAGAAATCACAACATCAAAACATCCAGGCATCGCTGCACAAAATCAGAATTCACGAAACTCTGCTATGTTCGCTAGCAAGTTCGTTGTGCGAGTCTGGGGCGAGTTTCTTCGCTGTGTGATTCTGGGACGAGCTTCGTTCGCTGTGTGAAGGATTCTTTTCTATGCAAACACGCGGTGACAGAAAAACGATGTTGCACACCAGAACCTAAAATCAACCCAAAAGTCCCACGATTCACTTCCCCAATAACCCAAAAACATCTATAAATCATTCCTAAGGTCTTACGGCGTTAAAGGCACAAAATCTACGACTTATTAGGCCAATCCCATATCATATTGACGCTCTAAATCCCATAAACCCTTACCACTACACCACAATCATTAGAGTTTCTTACTATCAAATTTCCCTACAGGGTTAGACAAATGTCAAATCAAAGCTTTGGCCATGAAGGCCCAATTTCCTTTAACCCAAATAAATCCCTATGGTTAAAATCTCAATAATAGATTTAGGCCACGAAGGCCAAATTCCCTTTATCCCATAATCAGCCTCAAACCCTTTAAACCCTCAAATTGACCTTAAATACATTGAAATTATACATTGAAAACAATGAAGGAAATACTCCCCATACCTTAATTACCGACTCTAAGCCTTCTCAAATCTTTCAGAAAACATTTCTAAGCTTTTGCCTCAAACCTCCTCCTTAAAGCTCTAGCCTCAATTCTTCTTACAGTCTAACAAAATGAATCATAATCCCATCACATTTCCCTTTTTGTTAAACCTTACCTTGGACCTATAATTTGAGCTTTTCCAATATTACCCTCACTAACTCCTCCTCAATTCTCCAATTTTCCCTTAGTTAACTTATATTTATTTAAATTAATAATAATACCAATATATTCCTATTATATACTATTATTTAAATAAATAACCCAAATTCCATAATTCTCAATATTTCACAACAACCACCAAAAATTACTAAAATGTGAATATTCTTATTTAAATAAATTAAATGAATATTCCAATAAATTTGGGGTGTTACACGAGTCTATCAAAAAAATATTCTACACCTTAGTCGACTCGTTTATGCTTCCTAGACTCGTAAACTCGTATGAGTTTACGAGCCTACCCGTGAGTTTGACAACCATGGTTGTAACATCCAAAATTTGCCCTTTTGTTATAACCGTAACTGACTTATGTTTCGTTCATTTGCATTTTTCATATCATGGCATTGACTCTTGGGACATGGGATCAAGGTGTTTCTATGGCTCAAGGTTTTCTTTTATTCCAAGTTTATAAGCAACAAGCATCAGAGGCTTCAGTAGTTAATTTGTTCAGTAATCAGATATCAGACTATATTTTTCAGCAGGTTATTTCAAGCGCATGAGACAATTTACAGGTTATTCAGGCATTTTACGGGTGCAACATCAAAAGACATGTTTCAGAGGCTTAACGTTACTCATAACAGGTGGAAACAGGTGACTCTCTAGCTTTCCCTCTTTATGGCACCAAAAATTTGAAATTTCAAATGTGGTAATCGATTACCACAAGCAGGCTAATCGATCACCTCAAGCAAAATTTGCAAAAATGCTTCAAATTTCAGCATTGCAGAATTTCCAATCATTCTCACCCCTTGACTTCACATGTGCATCAATAGAAGGATCTAGAATTGATTCATTTTCACAAATTCCCTCCAAAAATTCAAGCACTTCATTCTAATTCCACTCCTAATTTCCATTCTCGCACTAACCCACACTCTAAATCAAATTTAATTCCTAACCCAAGGATTATTTAACCAAACTCGCTCCAAACCTCACACATTGACTCTTATTTTCACACTCATTTTTAGAACTTGCTCTCAATTCTCTGTCACTTTTTCATCCTCCATCTTCATCTTCAACCATTCAACAAAGCTCCATATTCATAGATTCACAAATTATGTATTACAATTTGTAAATTCTTGTGCTAAGCCTCTACTACATCACCATTCTTGATTCAATTTGGCATTTGAAGTGTGTTTGGATCTAGATTCAAGTTTTGGAAGCCATTCTTGAAGGATCTTTGAAGCAAGTTCATCATATTGCTTGGATCTTGAGGTTTCTTGCTAGGATCTTGGATTTTTTGTGTTAGATCTGTCCATTTTCATTTGCAACACTCACCAAAGTAAATCTCAGCTTTGTAGGTTGGTAAATTTCAGATCCATATTTGATCTAGATTAATTTCAACTTATGCAATGTATATCCTTAGCTTGTTGTTGATATTTGATCCGTTGCTTGCTTTGATCTTTGATCTTGTTGTTTGATTGATGCAATTGGTGTTTGGTTGTTGTAATATGATGTAATTTTCGTGCATAATTGATTGGTTGATTCTTTGGATGTTTAAATAAGTCATTTGCAGCTAAAAGTGCTTTTCGGAAGTTGATTTTCTGCCATTGTCTCAGTGGTAATCGATTACCACTATTGGGGTAACCGATTACTCTGCTCATTTTGCACGTGTTTTCTAACTTTTTAAAGGGGGTAATTGATTGCCTACATACTGGTAACCGATTACCACTGGGATATAATGTGTTTTTCTTGCTTTTTCTTGCATGTTTGGGTTCCTTTTCACAATTAAACTTTATGGATTGATACTATGCATATTTATGGATTGTTTTAGAGTTGTTTCACCTTACATGATAGTATGTTTGAGTTTCTTCGACGCGCGACTTTTAATTTCCATAACGCATGTGTACGATTTGTTCGTTTTTCATTCTTGATGTGATGATCATGTTGCATAATCCTTTGTGCCACTGTGATTGCTTGTTATTGATGTTTACATTGCTGGAAATATGATCCATGTTCATGTTTGTTTTCGATTCCATGATTGCGTGTTCGTTTCAAGTGATTAATTGTTGAACTATCCGTGATATTTTTGATGAATGCTTAAGTATGCGATGCCATCGAAACTTGTTCATGCTTAATTGTTAGGTGCTTAATTGTCTATACATATGAATCAATTTCTCTTGCTTGATGCTTGTGTATGTTTGCAATTCATGTGTGTTTGCTTAAATGTGAAGGAATGTTTTTGATCTTCTCTTTTGGATGCATGATTATGTTTGGTGTTTGAACATGTCCATTATTTGATTGATCAATCTTGGATACATACTTGATGTCGTGTTGTTACATGATTGTACATGTTTAATTCCTATTCATGAGCATTTATTTTGATGCATTACATGCTGACTTGGTAAATACATGACTGTTATGCAGAATAGTAGTTGTTATATGTTGTTTTGTTTGACTTGCTGCCTTTTACACTTGTTTTTGTCTGAAAACATGCGCTGTTAAAAGCTGTTATGCTTGTGTGCTGGATTTTACTGCTTTTTTATGCTGGAAACGTTGTTGTAGCTGTTGTTTTTATTGTTTTGGCTTGATCTTGCATGCTCCCATAAGGCCTCCTAGTCCAACTTAATTTTTGATTAAACTTGGAATAGGATAGACATTAGGAGTTTATTCCAAGCATTATAACATTAGGTTAGTCCCTTTTAACCTAAACCATAGGTCCATCTTTTGCATGCTAACATTAGGATAGAATTTCCTCTCGCATCCCGACCTTAGGGCGATTTTGCATGACAACATTAGGACCAAGTTTCCCCTTAGACCTTTCGTGCGCCTTTCTCTCCTTCTCTCTCAAAAGAACATCAAAATACGTAATAAATATGATGAACATTATGCGCTACGAATCTTAAGTATACGGAAAATGATGAGTGAGGGGTCTCTCCTTGCTTCATCTAAAGTGTTTAGCATACGTTCTGTCTAGGGGCGTTCATGCGACACATTCGCTCCTATATCATAGACTTTAGTGCAATGTGAATCTCAAACCAATTCAATTCACTTCTTTAAAACTCACAAACAAACTTAAATCATTTTCATCCTTCGGGATCATTTGTCAAACTATTTTCAGAAAGAGTATGTTATTTTTCCGTTCTACCGCAAACAGGCATCGACCCTAACTGCTGAATTTGGAACTTAGCGTCGCTCATAAAAACACTAAGCAACCCGTGGTGAGCCGAACTACATCTACTATGATTTCTCATACCAGATGAGGATACGTAAGAACAAGACAGTGATGTCTTGGCAAACAACCTTCCCCCTCCACCAGTAGTTTTCTAAAATACGTTGACTATGACTTTCCCATTCCACGAGGGAATATGTAGGCATAAGATGGCGAAGTCCTATCGAGTCTCTTCTTTTGTTTTCCCTTTTCGTTATCATTTCCATTTAGCAGTATGATTTAGATAACACACCCTTTAATTAGACAACAATCGTGGATCCCGTTAAGTACAACAGATGCGAGGGGGTGCTAATACCTTTCTCTTGCGTAACTGACTCCCGAACCCAAGATTTGGTTGTGACGACCGTGTTTTCTCCCTTCTTTGAGGTTTTCTTCGATCGTTTTGTTTCCCTTCGTCTAGATAAATTACTTTCGATGGCGACTCTTTTGTTTTTCCGCCAGGTGTTTTTCGCAGTTGCGACAACTGGGGATTTTAGCTCCCTATGCCAGTCAATCCTAGAGCTTGTATGTTTTTGGTCTTTGGGTGTTTAATTTTTATGCTTTTATGTACATTATCTGTTGTATATTATTGCATTTTTATTTTATTTACATTTAATTACTATTATCATATTGCTCTGCTGTTGTTGTGCTAGTGGGTTGGGATTGTTCCATGAGAGATAAGCCCACTACCCAGGCTTGACTATACACTTAGGATTAGAGTGGAGAGTAGTGTGGCATGCGTGACGTCTAGCCATGTGTAGTTGACACGAAATTCACGTTCATATGAATTTTTCTTTGGAGATACTCTATCATGTGCGTTTGGTGCAAATGATAGGGTGATGAGTTAGAGAGCTTACGACTGTAGAGACCGTGCATGGGAAATCGGTTGAGGCCTCCTTGATTAATGATGATGCCAAACCAGAAATGATGAACATATCATCATTTCTCGACCTGAGAGTCCGTGATACTGATGACCTGCAAAGGATTCCCCTATCAAGATTAGAACTCACATGCGAGAGGGGATGGGTTTTGCAGGAAACTTTGACTTTCAACCTACTTGGTTTTCTGGTTTTCGCGTCAGTGTGGACTGTTGATCCTGGGTATTATGGTTATTATGGTATTCTGGATTTCTGGTTTTCTTGTAAGAGCATAATTATGGCCTTATTCAGTCGACGGTGCAGCAACTATTCAGAGCATATGGGAACCTTGATCCCATGTTTGAATTTGCACAATCATTTTACATCCTAATAATCATGTTTGTATATTTCTAGGTTCTCGTATTATCCTTGGTTCCGGTTATCAGAAGTTTATAGAGATGGACACTGGTAGGAAGAAGATCATCGTGTACAAGTTTCCAACTCCCGATCTGGTTTCTCTTCATGGTTTGATTGCTCTGGAAGATTATAGCGTTCTCGAGGATTTCAAGAAGGATCATGGGAGGATTTTAAGTTTTAAGCACAATATTACTGATTATGAGTATAAGGCTATCCACACTCTTCTATAGTTCTACGATCCTCCACTGTGGTGTTTCACTTTTTCGGATTATTTGTTGGTTCTGACACTAGAAGATTTTGCATTCATCTTGGTAGTTCCTGTCAAGGATAAAGCACCATTCTATTATTCCTAGGAGGATCCTGATCTCGACATTCTTGTCGCTGCTCTTTATTTGAGCAAATCTTTGTTGGTGGATAACATTGCTAGCAAGGGAGGAGTTTCTGGGTTTCATCTAGATTTCTTGGTGAGTGAAGCTCAAAAGTACGTTGAAGCTAGCCAAGAGAGAGAAAGAACTAGAAGATGAAATCAGAAGCAGAGAGATGATATGCCAAGATCTGAAGAGTGCCAACAGCAGAGAAGAATGTTCTGGATAGAGCTCGCCTTGAGATTTTCAAATTTGACAATCAATGGAACGCCACAGTGACAACCCACAGGAGGAAAGAAGATGAACTTCGTGATTAGATTGAGAAGTTAAAGCTATAGCTCAAAGTTAAGGAGAGAGAGGTCATAAGAGATTCATCTCACAGATGCCGAAGTAAAATGCAGATTAATGAGACTTTATCCACCTTAGAAGAGCTCAAGGTCTAAGTGGAGGTGAAGAAGCCTAAGCTCGAAGACGCCTTTGGAGAAGATGCTTGGGAGGATCATTGCCGCTATCTATAAGGAATCATGCACATGAGAGATATTCTCATATAGGAGCTGATTTAGAGACCGAAGCATCCTGACACCAAAAATCTATTCAAGGAGGTTCAAGCCTGGTGCAAGAAGCATAGTGGTTGGGGAGGTCTATCCTTGGTGGATGTTGAGGATCTGTTGTAATCGTCTTTATTTTGTTTATCACCATCAGGCTTGTTGGCTGCGGTCATTGACTTTGTGTGTATTGACTTGATTTTCTTATTCAATCTATGAGTAGTTTTACCAGTGGTCTATCCATCCCTTGTGTTTATTGTTGTTTAAACCCGAATCAAGGTGTAAAACACCCTGGAAATATTCAAACATGACATTTGCATTCGCATTCTCATATTCATATGCATCACAGATGTTCTGAGGCGACTTTTCTCATATCTATCTGGTTTTCTTTAGCAGGATAGTAGATCCTCATATTCACAGGCAGCATACAAGAGGGAGTTAGAAGCGGACTATGGATCAAATTTAAGGAGAGCTGTTAGAAGTGCGGGCTCGCATGAATCAAGTCATGGAGTTAATGCAGAATGTGGCCCAAGGACAAGAATAGTTAAGGAATTTGGTTAGCCTCTTATTGACGCTCCTAGAGTTGATGAAAGTGGGGTGTTCATCCAGGTGGTAATGTTGTCAACCCTCCGGTCGAAGGTACTGCTGGTGTCTTCATTCCTTTGGGCGCAGGTGTTATTCTTAGTCTAGGCGGAGGTGTTGCTGGTGGAATTCCTATTGGTATGGGTAGTGGAAGTGTCTGTGATGTCCATGGGGATGGCAGAGCTCATAACCATTAGTGGGAGGAAGACAGGCAAGAGGATGCATTTTTCATGCGTGATCTAGATGCTGGTCTCCCTTTTGAAGCGGATAAGAAATTCAAGATGATTGAAGAAAGAATGAGGGCTTATGAGAACCAAAATGCTTTTGGTTTTGATATGACTGATCTTGGGCTTGTCCCAGGTGTGAGAATCCCGCCCAAGTTCAAAGTCCCAAACTTTGACAAGTATAGTGGAACGACTTGCCCCAAGACTCACATCCGGGCTTACCATCGGAAGATGTCTGCCTACTCTGAGGACGAGAAGCTGCTCATGCACTGCTTCCAAGACAGCCTAGCTGGGGCATCTTTGGATTGGTATATGGGGTTAGAAAGGACGTACATCAGAACTTTGAAAGATCTTACTGAAGCTTTTGTCAAGCATTAGCAGTACAACAGTGATATGGCGCTAAGTAGAACTCAATTGCAGAATATGGTTCAAAAGGGGAATGAAAGTTTCAAAGAATATGCCTAAAGATGGCGCGAGTTAGTGGCCAGAGTTCAACCTCCAATGCTGGAGAGAGAGCTTATCAATATGTTCGTGGGTACCCTTCAAGAGCCTTACATCGAGAAGTTAGTTGGGTGCATCTGCAGGGTTTTCCGACTTGGTAATGGCTGGAGAAAGAGTGGAAAGTGGAATCAGGGCTGGGAAGATTCAAAATAGTAATGGTTCCTCATCTGGAGGAAATAAGAAGTCGTATGCTTGAGGTTCCAAGAAGAGAGATGCGGACACTAATTCTATTTCTTCTTATCAAGGTAGAGGAAGAGCCAATCAGAATTATACACAGCAGGTTGCTACAGTGGCCATTCCGGCTACACCTCAGCAACAACGTAATGCTCTTTGTTGATATCCAGATCGACCAAGGATGGAAAATAGGCAGTTTAAGACTCTGCCTATGCCATATTCCCAGTTGTTATAACATTTACTTCAGTTGCAGTTGGTTCAGAAAAGAGCATTGACGCTGCTCACTAGTACTCCTCCACCAGGATATGATGTCAATGCTCAATGTGAGTTTCATTCTGGGGCACCAGGGTACAATATTGATAATTGCAAGGCATTCAAGCATAAAGTGCAGAATTTTCTTGACTCCGAGGCCATTAATTTCACTAGTGATGGACCCAATGTGATTCAAAACCATATGATGAATCATGGTGTGGCGAGGGCCAACACTATTCGAGATGGGGAACGGTTAAACTTGGTGGCCAATGTGAATGAGTTAAAGAATCCTTTGTCAGTTTTTAAAGAGCATTTATTGAAGGGGAATGTTTTCCAGGTTTTGCTTTCGATTGTCAGAGATGTGTATTGCAGCCCGAGGGTTGTGACCTATTATGGGATGGTATACAGAAACTGATGGATGATGGACAGTTATAGTTTGACAAAGCTAGTGTTATGGATGATGTTAATGATGAGATTAATAGTGATGGTAGGGACATTGCAACGATATCAATTCCATACAAAACCATCTATATTTTAGCGCCCGTGCGACAAGCACCTGTCATTATCACTACACCGGAGTCGATACCATATGAGAGTACTAAAGCAATCACGTGGAACTACATAGCTAAAGTATTTTGTAATGGGCAGAAATAGGAGTTATTGGGTTCGTCGGATGTTGGGTCTACTATGGACAATAATGTTGCCGATGGGGATATCACCCGTAGTGGTAGGGTCTTCTCTTCGCCAAATGTTAATGTTGATAGATCAGATAAGGGTAAAAGCAAGATGGTTGTGGATGATTTCATGCAACAACATTTAGGTGATGCTTCTTTCTCAAAAGATGTAGAGGAATTTATGAGGTTGATTTGTAAGAGTGATTACAAGGTTGTCGACCAATTGATTCAAACACCGTCAAAGATCTCCATTCTATCATTGTTGATGTGTTCCGAGGCACACAAAAATGCATTGTTGAAGGTGTTGAATGTCGCCTATGTTCCTCAGGAGATTTCAATGAATCAGCTTGAAGGGATAGTTGTCCATGTTAATGCAGGGAATGGAATGGGGTTTATCAGCCAGGATTTGACGCTGATGGGAAGGAATCATAATAAGGCCTTACATATCTCCATCGAGTGCATGGGCTCTCTGTTGTCCCATGTGTTGGTAGATACTGGGTCTTCATTAAACGTGTTGCCAAAGAAGGCTATTATGAAATTGGATACGTAGGATGTGATTTGCAGGCCTAGTTATTTGGTAGTGCAAGCCTTTGATGGGTCTAAAAGGTCTGTATTCGGTGAGGTGGTTTTGCCTATTCAAGTTGGACCAGAAATTTTTTATACAACTTTCTACATCATGGATATTTAGCCTGACTACAGTTGTTTGTTAGGCCGTCCTTGGATAGCCACTTGTCATCATTTAAGTATGTTGAGGTTAATGGGGAGATACATGAGACTCTCTATCAGGCTTTCGAAATGGTGCAAATTCAGAAAGAGCCTCCTGTGGAGGACAAAAAGCCTGAGGTTTCAATGTCTTCTTTGAAAGAAGCACGTGCTGTAGTTGAGGCTGGCAATTCCCAGAGATGAGGCCAGGTTCTTGAAGTGCTGATTTTCGCAACTGTGAAAAACACCCGGCAGAAAAATAGAAGAGTCGCCATCGAACGTTATTATCCCAAAGAGAGGGAAAGGAAACAGTCAAAGAAAACCTGAAGATAGGGAGAAGACAAGGTCATCGCAACCAAATATTGGGTTCAGGAGTCGGTTACGCAAGGGGAAGATATAAGCACCCCACACGTCCGTTGTACTCAATGGGATCCATGCTTGTTCTCTAATCAAGGGGTGTGTTTATCTATAAAATACTACTAAACGGAAATGAGAACAAAAAAAAGAGAGACTTGATAGGATATTGCCGCCCTATGCCTACGTATTCCCTCATGCAACGGAAAAGTCAGAGTCATTGTAGTTCGGAAAACTACGGGTGATGGGGGGGAAGGTTGCTCACCAAGACCTCGTCGTCTTCTACCTACGTATCCTCATCTCATATGAGAAATCAGAGCAAACGTAATTCGGGTAACGAAACCACAGGTTGGTTAAGTGTTTTTTATGAGAGACGTTAAGTTCCCATTCCAGCAGTTAGGGTCGACGATTGTTTGCGGTAAAACGGAAAAAGAACGTACTCTTTTCTGAAAATGATTTTAAGAACAATCCCGAAGGATAAAAAGGTTTGAAGTTGGTTTATGAATTTTAGTAAAGTGAATTAGTTTGTTTGAGATTCACTTTGCACTAAAGACTATGACATAAGAGTGAATGCGTCGCATATCGCCCCCAGACGGGACGTACACTAGACACTCTAAACAAGCGAGATGAGACCCCTCACTTATCATTTCCCATGTGCTTAAGGCTCGTGGCGCACAATATTCATCATATTTATTAGATGAGTTAGAATTGTTTTGAGAAGAGAAGAGAGACGCACGAAAGGTCTAAGGGAAACTCGGCCTTAACATTGTCATGCAAAGTGATTCTAAGGTCAAGATGCAAAAGGAGACTCTATCCTAATGTTAGAATGCCAAAGATGGACCTAAGGTTGAGGTTACAAGGGACTAGCCTACCTGTTATCATGCTTAGATTGCAATCCTAGTGACTATCTTACTCCCAAATTTAACCGGATATTAAATTAGGATGAGAACCCTAAGGAAACATACAAAGGCAAGGCAAAGAGCAAGGAAATAAGGTAAAAACAGTAGCTACAACAATACCTCTACACAAGACAACAATATAATCTAGCACACCAGCAAGACAACCTATAACAACACATGTTTTAGCATAAAAGTAGGTGTAAAAAAAGCAGGCAGCAAGCAAGCAAGGCAAAGGCAGCATGCAAAGTTCAAAACAACCATAGCTGTGGAAAGTTGGGCAGCAAGAAAGCATGAATGCAACTAATCAAGAGCAAGCATTAATCACGAACAACATCATGCAAGTATGGACATGCTTCAATAATCAAACATCATTGATCAACAACATTGCATCAACAAGAGTCATCAAGATCATCGTGTTTTTCATATCAAATTGAACGAACGACCGATCAAACAAACACGCAACAAAGCGGAGTCGGGAACAAATGCAAATGCGCATCAAACATCCAGCAAAGTAAACAATTTATGATAACCAATTAACATGATATAAGCAAGCAAAGCATGAGATCATTCATCAATCAAGCAACAATAACATGTTATGCACTCAAACGGAAACCAAAAGCTACGTGTCGAAGAATTTAGATCAAACATTCAAGAATAATGAATTATGTAAAAAACAATCCACATAAATGCATCATATCATGTTATGAAGTTTACATGTGAAAAAGAGCCCAAACAAGCAAGAAATATGCAAAACACAAATCATTATGCTTAGTGGTAATTGGTTACTGTAATAAGGTAACGGGTTACCTATTGAAAAAACAGCTTGGAAATATGAAATTTATGAAGAGTAATCAGTTACCCATATGTGGTAACTAATTACCACTGAACCAAAAATAGAATAACGCTCTCCAAAATCAATTTTCAGCACCCAACAGCTTATCCAATCAATCACATGAACATGTAATCAATTAAGCACAATTTTATCATCAAGAATCAGTGATCAAGCATCATGTAAACACAATCAAATATTAAAATCACAAATCACAAATATCCAAATCATTCAAATGGATCAAAATGCATAAAAAGCCATGGATCTACATTGTGATGATGTGAATAAGTTCAAAACTGAATTAGGTCTAGAATTACCAACCTTCAAAGCTGAGATTTGCTTTGGTGAGTGTTGATTTACTTGAAACTAATAGATCCAAGCTAGAAACCTAGAGAATCTTCAAGATTCAAGAGCTTCCTTATGGTAGAAATAAAGAACAAGCAAGATCAAGAAAAATTGACTCAAAAAGCACTTCCAATCTAACTTCTAAAACCAGAACTCAATTCAAACAAAAATTGAGTGATAAATTGAAGATAATGGAGATGAAGGATGAATGTTTAGCTCTAGAATTCAAGGAATTCAATGAAGAATCAATGAACTCAAGTGAAAAGAGCTTTAATGGAGGTTTTGGGAGTGAAAAAGTTGAGAGAAAATTCTGAGATTGAGATGAAGAATGAGAGTGAACTGGTGTGAATGAAGGTAATTGTGTGAGGTTTGGAGCAAATTCACTTAAATAAGCTCTAGGTTAGGAATCATAATATGGTTTGGAATGTGGATTAGAATTTGGAATGGAAATTAGGAGTGGAATTAGGAATGGAATGTTTGAAATTTGGAGGGAAATGGTGAAAATTGAAACAATTCTAGATCCTTCCAATAATGATCATGTGAAATCAATGGTTGAAATGATTAGAAAACTTGCAATGCTGAAAATTCAAATTTCTTGGCAAATTTTTGCCCAAGGTAATCGATTACCCATATGTGGTAATCGGTTACCACATTCAAAAACGCCAAAAATGGCGCCAAATGGAGGGATTCCTGAATAATCACCCGCTACCACCTATTATAAGCTCTGTTAAGCCTCTAAAACTTACCCTTGTGTATTATAACTGTGAGAATGCTTGAGATAGCCTGTACACCGTCTCCTGAGATGAAAATAACCAACTGAATAAAATAAAACCGATTGCTCGTTTGCTGGGCAAAATAAATGCCAGAGCCTCTGATGCTTGTTGTTTAAACTCTTGTGATAAAAGGGAACACTAAGCCATATAAACACCTTGATCCCATGTCTCAAGGACCAATTCCATGATATGTAAAGATGCAAAAAATGTAAAGAAACATGAGCGAGTAAATTCAGAAATGAGGAGGCAAATTTTGGGTGCTACAGCTGCCCCTATTCAATCGACTTGAACCTGAAGGGATGATAGCAACGGCTTTCAAACATTCAAGGTGCACGAAGATTGAATATTAAAAGAACCCAGATATTTGCAATCTGCAAGGATGAAAAATAGCAAATACCAACCAAGAGTTGGGATGCGACACACTGAGGATAACAATCCAAGATGAACAAAACATCAAACCAAAAGTTGGAACAAACCACCGGATACAAACCAAAAGTTGGAATGAAGTGAAGGACATCAACCAAGATTTAAGAAAAACAACCAGAGGACACAAACCAAGAGTTGGGATGAACAACCAAAGGATACCAACCAAGAGTTGGGATAAACAACCAAAGGATACCAACCAAGAGTTGGGATAACAATCGAAGGATACCAACCAAGAGTTGGGATAACAACTGAAAGATTTCAGCTAAGAGTTGGGATGAACAACCAAAGGATACCAACCAAGAGTTGGGATAATAACTAAAGATACCAACCAATAGTTGGGATAACAAACAAAGATACCAACCAAGAGTTGGGATAACAGCCGAATCAAGAACCTGCAAGACGTACAATCAACGGACTTACAACCTGAGGGAAAAGACAACTCCACTAGGGATGCAAAGGTATAAGACAAGGCCATCGCAACCATTGTCTGGATTCGGGAGTCGGTTACGCAAGGGGAAGGTATTATCACCCCTCACGTCCATCGTACTCGATGGGATCCATGCTTGTTGTGTTTAACTGACGGGTTTGTTACATCTATCTACGCTAAAGGTCTGGTCTGAAAAGAAAAGAAAATGACTCGGCAAAGCGTCGCACTTTATGCCTACGTATTCCCGTCTGGAACGAGAAATCAGAGTCAACGTAGTTCGCCTAACTACGGGGAAAGGTTGCTCGCCGAGATATCGCATCTCGTGCCTACGTAATTTCACACAGTGTGAAAGATCAGAGCAAACATAGTTCGGGACACGAGAGACACATGTTTGTCTTTTTTATCCGAGTAAGGTTACCAGACGGTTCCAGCAGTTGGTGTATGCAGCTCGACCTTTGGAAACTTAGGCGTTTACCGTTTACGGTAGAACCGGAAGTTAACAGAACTCTCCTTCTGAAAAAGGGTTTCCAAGGGATTAAAGGTCCAAGAGGACAAAAGAATTTGATCTTTGTTTTCTGTTTTTTAGAGAAGTGTCTTTTATGGATGTTTGCAACTGATATCGCACTAGAGACTATGACCTGAGAGTGAATGCGTTGCATGTCACCCAAAAGGTGCCATACTAACCATCAAGACTGTTGAAAAGAAACTCTCCAACAATCCTTTCTCAAGTAGCTTAAGGCTCGTAGCGTACGACGTCAATTAACCTTTATTACTGTATTTTGATTTTGTTTGAAGATGAGAAGAGAAACGACGCACTAAAGGGGAACTGATCCAATCCTAAAGTTGTCATGCAAAATTGATCATATGGTTGAGGTTAGGAGGGAAGCTAACTAATGTTATCATGCATGGTTAGAACCCTAATGTATGTCATAACTTCTCTTGGACAAGAGAAGTCAGAGTTCCTAGGGGAACATGGCATAGGAAAACACACAGCAAAAAAATAATTGTAAAGAAACAACTGTAAATAAAATGCATGCAATGCAACGAACAAGTAGAAGGAGCCAAGCTCAACTTCTAGAGCAAGCAAGCCCAAAGGCAACACACAAAACACAGGCAAGGGAGACAGACTCAACCTTAAGCCAGCAAGCAAAGCCAGTCAATAACAATCAAGTAGAGGGAGCCAGACTCAACCTCTAAATGCAGATAAGCAAAGGGAGCTATTCTCAACCTTCAGGATGCTCTTAAGCCTAGATCACTAGATGAGAAACCTAGTCTAATGCAACACATAGTCAATCAGTCACACAAGCAAAGCAGAGCAGCCAGAAAATACAGCAGACAAAGTAGCAGACAAATAGAAAACAAACAACAGTCTGCAAACAACTGCTTCAAGCCAAACCATCCTCAAGAGAAGTCTTCATCTCCATGCTTCAACAAGCTCCAACACAAGGGAAGAGAATGAACATCAAGAATATTGGATTGATGATGGGAAGCAAGAAGGAAACCAAAGGAATCCAACCTGACACTCAACCAGTCATCAGAGAAAGGCATCCTCAAAGGTTCTACCTCTTGTAAAATGCCAGACATCCTTCCAAAGGAAAGATGAGGCTTTCACATAGGGACCTTGAATCATAGGATGATAATGGAAAGCAATCAAAGTAATCCATATTTTATGTGAAAAAGGAGAGAACAACTAAGCTCTTCCTAATCCCTAATCAATTCATCATGAGGACATGGTTGACCTAAAAACATCAGTTTGAGCAAGTTTTGTGTTGAACAAAACTTCATTTGAAGCTTGCAAGTTGGTGAAAATGACCTATAATGCCAAATGACCTATAATCTCACTTTCCCAAAATACTCCTAACTTGTAAACCCCATAACACGAGTTCTACAAATCAGATGGAAGGCTTCTAATACAATTTGGAAAGCTAAGATCAAGACCTACAACTTTCATGTTGGCCAAAAGTTTAGGAGAAATAGCCTTCTAGGTCAAAAGTTCCTTGGAAGTTGGTGAACTTTCACAGACAAATTTCACATTCCTCAGATGACCTGTAACTTGTCTGGACCATAACTTGAGTTCTATAAATCCCATGGAGGACTTCTAGTACTCAAATTAAAGCTAAGAGCATACTCTAAAAGTTTCATGTTGGCCAAAAGTGTAGAAGAAACTTGCATCTTGAGAAGAGTGGTCTTGAAGTTAGGCACTAAATAGGGGATTTTACCCTGAGAACCCTAATTTAGCAACTCCTCACACTTTGAATTCTTCTTGCATTGATCTTGGAATATCACCTCATGTGTCTCAACACAAATATACATGATTGCAAAGACTTGGAAATGAGCTTTGATCCTCTTCAATTGCACATTTGACTTAGGATTACACAGATGAAAACCCTAATTGCAACACCCTCAATTGTGGCTTTTCACACTTGGCACAATGACTTGATTGAGCTCCAACATGACCCTCAAGGCACTCTATGAGCTCTATCCACACACTCTCTCCTTGATCAAGGCTCCACAATCCACTGATGGTCTTCATTGGTCCTCAGATTAGGAGATTAACCCCATACAAACAACTGAACTTCTCAAGAACACAACCCTCTTCCTGGTGACTTTGGTGACTTCTCAAGCTTGAATAAGACCTCTAGATAGGCTCCTCTTGATATAAACCACACTTGATCCCCTGCACAAATGAACAATGCTATGCTATGCAATATTTAGATCAATGATATGCTAATGCAATGAAACATAAACCAAGTGAGAAAAGTTTAGGCAAATTTTGGGGTGCAACAGCTGCCCCTATTCAAGCGGCTTGGACCCGAATGGATGAAAAGCGAACGGCTTTCGAACACTCGAGGTAGAAGACGTTTGAATACCAGAGAACCCGGAAATTTGCTAACCGAAGGAAAATAAACTACACAAAATGCTTGGGGGAACAAGACATCCAGACAATTGAATCTGGTTGTCACGGCAACAACTGATCAATCATCTGATAAAGAACCTGATTTCAACATCAACCACCTGTGTGACGCCACAGGCATTGAATCCAAACAATCAACTTCAAAATATACGCTACAATAAGCGGGCACTACGTAAAGTGCATCATCCACATACTATTTGGGATCTTCCATTTCCGAAGAAACAAGCATCGCACTAAATAAAAGCGCGATATGTCAATGTACTATCTTTTGACCTTCCACTTCCGAAGAAACGGGCATACGCTACGTAAAGCGAGTCATCCCTATATTATTCGGGATCTTCCATTTCCGAAGAAACGGGCATCGCACTAAATAAAAGTGCGGTATCCCTCCGAAGACTTGAACAAGCAACTCTGTGGGGAAAATATGGTAACAACTCCAAAGTCTAATTATGAAGCCGTGTAATGCGGACAACAACTCCAAGGTCTAATTATGAAGTCGTGTAATGCTGACGTAACAGCTACTCGAGGAAAATTCTGCCGAACTTCAAAGTCAAATTATGAAGCCGTTTAATGCTGACGTAACAGCAACTCGAAGAAACTCTGCCGAACTCCAAAGTCTAATTAAGAAGCCCTCCAGAACTCTTCCGAGGAAATTCTGACAACAACTTCAAAGTCTAATTATGAAGCCGCTTAGAACTGACAACAACTTCAAAGTCTAGTTATGAAGCCGTGTAATGCTGACGTAACAGCCATTCTGCCGGGAAATTTCTGACAACAACTTCAAAGTCTAATTATGAAGCCGTGTAATATTGACAACAACTTCAAAGTCTAATTATGAAGCCATTCAATGATGATAACAACTGCAAGGTCTAATTATGAAGCCATAAAAGCCATTCGAGGAAAACTCTGCTGGGGAATTTCTAACGTCGACTCCAAAGTCTAATATGAAGCCGGGCAATTCTGACAACAACTCCAAAGTCTAATTATGAAGCCGTTGAATGCTGATGACAACTCCAAAGTCTAATTATAAAGCCGTTTAATTCTGGTGACAAGTAATGACTTCAACCGTCTAATCGCTGAAATCTATTTTGAAATGCTGACAACAACTTCAAAGTCTAATCATGAAGATTTGACAACAAGTAATGACTTCAACCGTCTAATCGCTGAAATCTTTCTTTTAAAATGCTGACGTGACAACAACCCGAGGGAAACATCGCTGGGGAAGACGAGAAACTTGACAAGGCAACTCCGATGAGGGAACACATGATAGGACGAATGTTATCATCATATATCTCATGCCAAGAATTTGAATATCCGAAAACCACATTGTACAAGAATTCCAATTACCTGCAGGGAAGGACGCTTGAAAACAAAGAGGTAACCAACCTGGCTTATGTTTCAAAATGCATATGTTTGAAAATGGTGTAATGCTCCATATAAAATGGAATGCTACGCTTTTGGGTAAATTGCTATGCAATGCAGATATGATGCAAATGCAGGTTCAGGCTGCCGGAGAAAATCTGTATCCAGAACTGCTTCAGCAAAATAAATGCTGAAGACAAAGCCCACTCCGCTGGGGAAAACCGGGTATCACAGAATTATCCCTGCAAAATAAATGCTGGAAAGGTGAACCGACTCCGCGGGGGAAGAAACAATCCTGCTGGGGGATAGTTTAACAATCTGGAGTTACGAACTCTGCAGAGGATGATCAACCTATTGGAGGAAAGACAACCTGCTGGAGAACAGAAAGCGACATCCTGCGCGGGGATGAACTTTTCAAACCACTGACAAACTGGTTGCGCCCTGTGAGGACTTTACTCTGGCTTAAATGTGCACATGATCATTGCTGGGGATGCACATCACTGCCTGATCGCTTGCTAGCCCGTATCCAACACTTCTGGGGATAAAGATGCAACTTCCATCTGCTGGGGAGGAATAAAATCACCTAGAGCGTGCTTCTACGTTAAGGGACCCTAGCTGGGGAAACACGATCTCGTAGCTGTCTGCTGCAAAGGTAACGACCCTGCAAAATACGAGCAACAACAAGATACCCTATACAAAAGGAAATATCCAGGTCAATAGCCTGCAAGTTTATGCACGTGCAAGTTTATCAAAAACATCGGTGTTTTCCACAAACAAAACAGTAAAAGTTAAAACAAGAACAAACATCAAGTACTAAATAATATGCGTTTATTGATAATGGGCCTATAAATAGGCAAAGTTTTGTACAATGGATGCAACTCCTGAAAAGAGGCAGCTACAAAATAAACACAAATATGTACAGAGGCACAAAGGAATTTGTATACATGTCGGCAACGTGGTACAGACGAACACCATGAGTTGATCCTCCTATGACTCGCCTGACTCCGACGGTTTCCCGATATTGTCGCTACTGTGAAAATCGGCGCCGACTGAACAGAAGAGTCGCCACCGTGCGTTATTTATCCCAAAGGAGGGAAAGGAAACGCTCGAAGTAAACCTAACGCAAAGACGGGAAATGAATGGTCATCGCAACCAAATCCTGGATTCGAGAGTCGGTTACGCAAGGGGAAGGTATTAGCACCCCTCACGTCCGTCGTACTCGACGGGATCCACGCTTGTTTTCATGTACGGATTTTTATTCTATCTACTCGAAAGGTCTGGGTTAAAAAGAAAAGAAAATGACTCGGCAAAGTATCGCACTTTATGCCTACGTATTCCCGTCTGAAACGAGAAATCAGAGTCAACGTAGTTCGCCTACCTACGGGAAAGGAGGGGAAGGTTGCTCGCTAGGATATCGCATCCTATGCCTACGTACTTTCATACAGCATGAAAGATCAGAGCAAACGTAGTTCGGGCTACGGAAGACACAGATTTGTCTGTTTATCTTTTATCCTTCTGAAAAAAGTTTTCTCCTGAGTAACCGTCCAAGCGGACAAAAATGACGTTTTGATTGGTTTCCAGTCTTTTATGCAAGAACTGTCTTTTATTGATGTTTGAAATCTTATTGTATCTTTGATCATTTCAAGATGAGAAGAGAACGACGCTCTAAAATCCTAGGGTTGAAAAATGGGAATCAAAACTACCCTAATGTTGTCATGCATGGATTAACACCTAATGTCTGTCATATTTCTCTCTTGCGCAGAGAGAAACAGAGATCCTAGGGGACAAACGGAAAAGAAATAGCATATATACAGTAAAGCAGTAAAATGTATGGATGCAGCAATACAAGCGAGGCAAGGGAGTCACGCTCAACCTCGAACCTGAAAAACAATAGGCAAAGTGAAACAGCTTCACTTCAAACCCAAGGGGAAATTAACACATAATACAGCAAAGAAAATAAAACCCCAAACCCAACTCTGACAGCAAACCAGCTCCCACAGCAACAGCTTCAGAAAGCAGCAAACCCTAATTCAACAGTTGAACAGCTTTGGCATGAACCATTTTCTCCTTTATCAATCTTCAATGCAATGAACTCTATATCCCATGAACTTCTTTCTCCAAGGCAAACACTCCAGAAGAGAATCACTTAACAGAATAAGTTGAATGATAAACAGCCTATTGACAACCAAAGGAAGCCTATAAGTGTTTAACATCATAAGAGACTGGTTCCCTCAAAGTTCTACTTCCAAGATAAGCCACTTATCCCTCCAAAGGAGGGATTTGAATATCTTAGAAGGACTTTTAGTCATTGGGAGGAATGGAAGCACAAGATGTTTTCCATGTTTGTGGAAGAATTCAGTCTAATCTAAAGCTCTGCCTATTTCTCCTATTCCCTATGTCTTCAACAAGCACCTTCAAACACAAGAATCCCCAAGCTACAAGCATCATTATTTGTCTTCAATATTCTTTCATGCTTCTTCATGCTCCACAAGCCAAGCCCAAGCCCCACACCCCAAAGAAATACCCAAAACCCAACAAACAAAGCAACATCCCAAGTGGGAATCACACCAATATCAACCAGTTTGCAAAAATCAGGTAAAATTAGTAAAAATCATTATAAAATCCTAATTAAATTTCTAGGGGACCCTAACTATATACCATATACCCCATATAAACCCCAAGGCCTAAATCAACTTTAAAATCCCAAAACTATGCCTAAACTGCACCTAATTGTTGTGAAATCCTAATCCTGATCACCCTAAAGTTGATGGTTCAAAACTATCCTAAATTAAATCACAAAAATGTGATAAAATTCCAGGGGGAACCTAATACTCTAATCTAACCATAGGAAAAATAATGACATCAAAATATGAAATACAATGACCATACTAAATTCAGCAAGTAACATATACCAAGTGAAAATGAAATAAAGGCCATAAAAATGTAAAAATGCACCAGAAAATAAAAAATGAATGAAATGCCAATTTTATTCTTTTATAATTTTCTTGATGTCTTCATGAAAATGAGGGAAAAAATACCATGTAAAAATAACCATTTTTCAATTTGTTATGATTTATTTACTAAACTATATGCAAACATGAAAATCAAAGGAAAATCAATTAAAAATGAAAAATACGCGTGGCAAATAGCAATTTTCTACAGTTCAGAAATGAATTGGGCTCAGGAGGGGGGTGCCAACATCAAAGTGTATTAGGCCCATTACCCATTCAGAAAAGCCTAAAAAAAACAAGGAACAAAGAAAAAAACCGGGGGGGGGGGGGGGGGGGGGGGCGAATAACCTTTATTCGCCTTGTATTCCTAATTGGGCCCCAGACTGGGGGGGTGTAGATAGCAAATCTATCTAGGCCCATACCACACTTCACACCTGGAAGAGGGGTGTCAATGGGGAAACGGGGGGTATGATCAGCAAACAGTGCAAATGGGCCTAAGCCCCAAGTCCAGTCTCCAATCAGCCTCAGCAAAACAAAACCTAAATTCTCCTAACTCTCCCTCACACTGTTCACCATCTTTCTCGGCAAGCCCTAGCGGCGCCCTCAAATTTCTCTCTCTGAGACTCTCTCAATCTCTCACACAAAACCTCATCAGTTTTCATCCCTAACTCATCCTCACCAAACCTCGCATCACCTCTCTAATGGTCAACCTAACACCAGATTCTACCCTAACTCCACCTCAAACCTATCAAACACGAAAACCTCAATCTACAGCTAAACAACAAACTATGGAGGTGGTGGTTTTAAAGAAAAGAACCTGGGCAAAGCTATGAAGATGGTATCGTCTGGAGAAAATCTTGAAGATTTCTTGAAGAAGATGAGCTCGTAGGTTGATGAATCTTGAAGCGCCGGATGAACTTGCTGAACACCGATTGCTGATACTTGCGTTTCTGGAGGTGTACGACGGATCTTGATGTTACCGGACAGATGGCGATCTTGATGTTAGAGGGCTCGTTGAAGATTCGGAGTAGATCGGAGATAATTGCTGGAGTTCTTTCATGAAGATGGAGAGTCAAACAAGCTTGATGCGTTGATGAGAGTCGTTGAAGGTCTTGATCGGAGGTTGTTGAAGAAGGATTGAAGGTTTGAAGATTTGTCGAAGGTTTTCTGGAAAAACGGGGGTGGACGATGCTATTGATGAACGATGATGAGGGAAAATGATGCTGAAAGGCAGATCCGGATGAAGATCAACGATAAGTTTCTGGAAATCTGTCTTGAACAAGTTGACGAGTTGGATGAACGTTCTTGCGAATCCCTGGTAAATCTGGAAAAAATGCAGGTTCTGATGAGTTTTCCGGTGAGGTTAACAGACTCCGGCAACAGTTGCGGAGGAGATGCGGTGGTCCGGTGAGTGTTGCATGGCCGGCGGTGGGATTGTGTTGGTGGGACGCGTGGCAGTGAGAAAGAGGGAGAGAGAGACGCGTGTGGCCAGAGGGAAATTGAGGAGGAAACACGTGTGAGGAGAGAGGGACGTGTGGGGCCAGAGCTGTGAGTGATGAGTGATGAGGTGGCTGAAAAATTTGCACAGGCGTGGCATGCGTATTTAAATGACAAGTGGCGATTTCTGGACCTTCTGACTGGGCCTTGACTGGATAATGGCCCACCATTAAGACTTTGAATGATTAAGACAGATTTTAAACGTGATTAAGGACCCTAATGCAATGAAAATGGACTAATGACATTAAAAAAAATGATTAAAACTAATTAAAACGAAAATGATTAACACCTAATGATTAAACTAAAATGACAGATGATTAAAACGACAATCTAATGAACTATTAAAACTAATCCTAATTATTTAATATTCTAATTAAAACTAAAACAATTAAAATTCTAAAATCTATGAAACCCTATATAAAAAAAAAAAAGAAATCTATTAAACTACATCTATTAAACCATTTATCCTAAAATTCTATTTAAACCATTAAAATCTATTAAAAACTATTTCTGTTAAATTCTAAAAGAAGAAATCTATTTTATTTAATAAAAGAAAATCTATTAATATCTAATAAAAAAATAAAATCTATTTATCTACTCTATTTAATTCTATAAAAAACAAAAATCTATTAAAAAGAAATCTATTTAATTTCTAGGAAACTAATAATATCTTATTTAAAAATCTATACTATTTCTATATTAATAAAAAAAAATTATTCTATTAAACTATTAAAAAAACTATTTTCTATTAAAATTCTATTATCCTAAAAATCTATTAACTTCTTTAATATCTAAAAACAAATAAATCTATTAAAAAAATCTATTAAATGCATTAAAAATCTAGAAAATAAAAGAGAAAATTCAAAAAAATGCCAGGAAGCCGATTAAATCGATTAGAGAACGATTGCGCAACCATAGCGAAACCCGGGCACCGAGATGGCGTGAAAACACAGGGAACGAGCACCAATTCTCAAACTACACTTATCCCAACCGGCCTGAACTGCCCGGAACGCCAGGGGCTGCAATCCCGATAAAATCAATCTGACTGAGAAAATTGCAATGCATGCAGTATGCGAATGCGAATGCAAAATGCGTCGAAACATGAACCAGATTTGGGAACCGGTTGTTCAAATTTTGGGGTGCAACAGATACTCCGTCCTCGGAAGAGATTGACTTGGATAATCAACCCTCAGGTACTCCTAAACCACTAAGCAATGCAGTATAAAACTCGGACCGCAGTCATTTTCTTTTTCAATCCCTAACTTTTGCCTGAATCGCCTTTTGCGGGTTTTCAATTCACCGGGATACCCTTTTTTCCCAAAGTCGCCTTCTCAGGTTTTCGACCTCGCGGGTGTACATCTTTTCAATTTTATCCCTAATTTTTGTTCGAACCTCTTCTTTTTCTTTTTGGTTCGCCGGTATGCCCCATTTTTGCCTGGACTCTCTTTTTTCTGTCCAACGGGTCTCTTTAAGCAAAGTATTTTTTAACTGCGTCCGAGTTCACAGGGGATGAAAAATCCTCGCCATCCATGGTGGACAACAGTAAGGCTCCTCCGGAGAAGACCTTTCGAACGATATATGGACCTTCATAGTTGGGAGTCCATTTGCCCTTGTGATCTGATTGTGGTGGGAGAATCTTCTTCAGCACAAGATCGCCCGTCTGAAAGCTTCGAGGGCGCACCTTCTTATCGAAAGCTTTCTTTATCCGGCTGTAATATAACCGACCATATGCGATAGATGCAAGTCTTTTCTCATCCATCAAACTGAGTTGATTCACTCTATTCCTTATCCATTCTGCCTCATCTAGTTGGACATCGAGAAATACTCTCAAGGAAGGAATCTCAACTTCTAATGGTAGGATAGCCTCCATACCATACACCAGTGAGAAAGGTGTTGCCCCAGTAGATGTGTGTACCTTCGTACGATAACCGTGCAATGCGAAGGGCAACATCTCGTGCCAGTCTTTGTATGTTACAACCATCTTCTGAACTATCTTCTTGATGTTCTTATTGGTCGCTTCAACAGCGCCATTCATCTTGGGCCGATAGGGAGATGAATTATGATGCTCAATCTTGAAATTCTGGCACAACTCTTTCATCATCTTGTTATTCAGGTTCAAACCATTGTCAGTAATGATTCTTTCAGGAATGCCGTATCTGCATATGATGTCCTTTTTGATAAACCGGGCTACCACTTGCTTGGTGACATTGGCGTAAGACACTGCTTCTACCCATTTGGTGAAGTAACCGATAGCTACCAAGATGAGCCGGTGTCCATTGGATGCGGTGGGCTCAATTTTTCCAATCATATTTATGCCCCACATGGAGAAAGGCCACGGGGACGCCATAACGTTCAAAGGGCTCGGCGGCACCTGAATCTTGTCTGCATAAATCTGGCCTTTATGGCACTTCTTTGCAAACTTAAAGCAATCTCTTTCCATTGTCAGCCAATAATACCCTGCCCGTAATAACTTTCGAGACATAGCGTGTCCGCCGGCGTGCGTGCCAAAGGTTCCTTCGTGGACTTCCTCCATGAGCAGATTAGCTTCTTTCTCATCAACACATCGCAAAAGCACCAAATCATGGTTTCTCCTATACAAAACACCATCTGGATTTAAGTAGAAATTGCCAGCCAATCTCCTAAGAGTCTTCTTATCACGCCTGGATGCCCCAGTCGGATACTCTTAGTTCTTTAGGAAATTCTGGATATCAAAATACCACGGCTTGCCATCGGAAGCTTCCTCAATGGCGAATGTGAAGGCGGGCCTATCAAGGCGAGAGATAACTATTCTGGGAGCATCATTCCAGAAGTTAACTTTGTACATCGAAGACAATGTTGCAAGAGCGTCAGCCATCTGGTTTTCTGCCCGTGGCACATGGTGAAACTCTACTCTGTCAAAGAAAGGCAACAACCTCCTTGCATAATTCATATACGGTATCAGATTGGGCTGACGAGTCTCCCATTCTCGCTTGATCTGGTTCACGACTAACGCGGAGTCTCCATACACATCAAGATTTTTAATCCTCAAATCAATAGCCTCCTCGAGACCCATGATACACGCCTCATATGCAGCCTCATTGTTGGTAACTGGAAATGTCAGTCTGGCAGTGAACGGGATGTGCGTCCCATGGGGAGTCGTAATGATTGCCCCAATTCCACTTCCATATGAATTCACAGCACCGTCAAAAATCAATTGCCATTGGGAACCCGACTCAGGACCTTCACCATGCAACGGCTCCTCGCAATCTTTCATCTTTAAGTACACGATATCCTCGTCAGGAAAATCAAACTTCATCGGCTGGTAATCATCGATTGGCTGCTTAGCCAGGTACTCTGACAGTACGCTACCTTTGATAGCCTTTTGCGAGACATACTGTATATCATACTCGGTCAGTACCATCTGCCATCGGGAAATCCTTCCTGAAAGTTCCTGCTTCTCAAAGACGTATTTGATCGGATTCATCTTCGAAATCAGCATGGTTGTATGATTTAGCATGTATTGTCTCAGACGTTTGGCAGCCCAAGCAAGTGCACAACACGTCTTATTTTGGCAGGATCCACCTCAATTCCTTTTTCACTAACAATGAACCCCAGTAGCTTTCCAAATCTCACCCCGAAGGTGCACTTATTAGGATTCAGCCTCAGCCTGAACTTCCTAAGCCTCTCAAACAATTTCAGAAGATTCACCAGATGCTCTTCCTCTGTCTGGGATTTGGCAATCATATCATCAACATAGACCTCAATCTCTTTATGCATCATGTCATGAAAGAGTGTCGTCATAGCACGTTGATATGTTGCCCCAGCGTTCTTCAAACTAAAGGGCATCACTTTGTAGCAGAACGTTCCCCACGGGGTAATAAAAGTTGTTTTCTCCATATCCTCCGGTGCCATCTTAATCTAATTATAGCCCGAAAAGCCGTCCATGAAGGAAAACACATAGAATTGAGCAGTGTTGTCGACCAACACGTCAATATGAGGAAGCGAGAAGTCATCCTTAGGGCTCGCCTTGTTCAGATCCCGATAGTCAATGCACATTCGTACCTTACCATCTTTCTTTGGTACAGGTACTATATTGGCGACCCAAGGAGGGTAAGTTGTAACAGCTAGGAAACCAGCGTCCCACTGTTTCTGTACTTCCTCTTTAATCTTTATGACCATATCTGGTTTCGTTCTTCTGAGCTTTTTCTTGACCGACGGACAGTCTTCACGCAATGGCAAGCGGTGGACCACAATATCAGTGTCTAACCCAGGCATATCTTCATAAGACCAAGCAAAGATGTCACTATACTCTCGAAGCATCTCGACAAGTCTCTGCTTGATATCACTTTGCAGCGCAGCCCCTATCCGGACATTCCTGACAACCTCTTCCGCACCCAAATTAATGATCTCAATATCCTCCCGATGAGGCAGAATGATTCTCTCTTCTTGTTTCAAAAGACGATTCAGCTCTTCTGGTAAGTCGTCGTCCTCAACAATCTCTTCTTCAGCTTGAAATATCGGATGCTCAAAGTCGAAGCGAGTCATATGGAGATCTTGATCGGTGTCATCTGAAATATGGATCCTACAAGAGAAAGGTTTAAATGCTTCAAATGATATGCAAACGAAGCGTACAACCACATTGCCATTTTATTGTAAAAAACAAAAAATAGAAAAACAGGGATCACAAAATTTGCATGAGGAAAACGCCTTTATTTGATGATTAAAACCAAGCATACACATAAGCAAGTAGGCCCTGAAATAGAATCACTATGCCCCGGGTAGGACACAGGATTGTACAACAATCGAAAAAACAAGGCATTATTGTTTCGGCGTCACTTGAATAAAGTCCTGGATAGACCGGTTGCATAGGCTCTGTCCTGGCTCGCTGGGCTTGATCCACGAATCCATGTCGCAGTCGCTATCTCCATCTTCACTGTAAGACAAAGCATTAATCCTTTCAAAACTGACTCCTCCTGGAGTAAACACAATCGGCCCTTTGAACTTTGGCGCACTCTGTGATGAAGATGACGACGACGGGCGATACCCTAAGCCAAACTTGTCCTGCTTAACAGGAATCTCCAGAACATTACCCCAACCTTTGGTTTCCCCGTCCTGAACTACCGCTTGGACTTCTTTGTACGACGACATAGCCACTTCTAGTCCACTGCTTATGACAGGAGATTTGTCTCTGATCTGCACTGCTTCAAAGGCTTGGCACAATGTCTCATGGATCTCCCCATCCACTTCGACATATTTGAACAAAGACAAGTGACTAACCAGGATTTCTTCCTCCCCACATATAGTGATGATGCTACCACCGACCATATACTTATGCTTCGGGTGCAATGTAGACGTCACAGCCCCTGCAGCATGAATCCGAGGTCGTCCGAGCAAATAGCTGTAAGCTGGCTGTATGTCCATGATATAAAACACAGTGTCAAACACCTCTGGACCGACCTGAATTGGAAAAGTCAATTCTCCAAATACGAACCTTCTAGTCCCATCAAATGCTCTCACCACTAAGTCGCTTGGCGTGCATATTACACCTCGGGTATCTAACTTCAGCAGTGCCTTCTTGGGCAAAACGTTCAAAGACGAACCAGTGTCAACAAGGACATGAGACATAACAGTGCCCCTACACTCAACTGAAATATGCAATGCACTGTTATGATTGTGACCCATGGGCGTCAAATCAAAATCTGTAAAGCCAAGGCCATGCCCCACATTCACGTGCGTAATCACTCCTTCGAGCTGATTCACAGATATCTCCTGGGGTACATAGGCAGCGTCAAGAGCTTTCAGCAAAGCATTCTGATGAGCCTCGAAACAAAGCAACAATGACAAAATTGAGATTTTGGAAGGCGTCTGCTGCAGATGATCGACAATTTTATAATCGATCTTTCGAATTAATCTCATGAATTCTTCTACGTCTTTGGTCAAAGCCTCTTTTTCCTTCTCTTGAGAAGGTCCTTCTCCGTCGACTTTACCTTTTCCTCTAGCAACTCTCTCAGCTTCTACTTCTGGTGACACAAAGATTCTGCCACTACGGGTTATGCCCCTTGCCCCCACAAGGTTATCAACTAACCCTACCGGCGGGCTTGCCAGGTTAATCTTCTCCCCATTGCAGTAAACTTCCGCCCCATAGTTCCAAGGGATGACTTTAGTGCTTTCATACGGAATGGGTCCAGCTTTGGTTATTGTGATAGTCGGTCGCTTGGGCGGCGCCGATATCGTGACAGTTTTAAACGGAATCGTAATCGTTGCAACTTCACCCTGCTCTTCAGCTATTGCCTCAACAGGCTTCTCTTCAGCAGTACGGTCGAATTGCAGTGTACCCTCATCAATCAGCCTTTGAATACCTCTTCTCAAACTATCACAACCCTCAGGTCGGGTCAAATAGTCAACACAATCAGTATCACAACCAGGGAACACTCCCCCTTTTAGCAATCGAATCTTGACATAACTCAGAGGTGTCTTTAATTCATCCACATTCATAACCAGATTCAGACTAGCATCTTCCAAAACTGCACCCACTTGCGTAGATCCGTGAGCTAGCATCAGATTCTTCTTAATATTGGGTGCTTCATTACCAAAGTTTATAGCCTTGCTATCTATCAAATCTTGCACCTTGTGCTTGAACGCGTGGCAATTCTCTATGCTGTGACCGGGTGCCCCGCAATGAAAGTCACAATGTGCATTGGCGTCATACCCAAAAGGAGGCGTGCCCTTTAACGGAGCCAACGTCCTTTTCTCAACAAGTCGCAGCTGTAATAAAGTTGGAAGAATCTGAGCATACAGAAATGGAGGCGCATCAAATACTCTTTTCACAGCCCTATCCCGACCTTGGTATCTTTGTGGAGCAGAATTCTGTTGTCTCTGTTGCTGCTGTGGCTGTTGTTGTTGCTGTTAAGCACAAGAATTGTCACACTAGCAATCTGCTGCTGACGGTACTGGTTTCGACCTCTACCTCTTCCTCAGGAACTGTATACTAAATTAGTATCCCCCTGTCTCTTATTCCCGAAAGCCTTTTTACCACCTCCAGCTGAGGTTGATTCTCCCGCTTGGATCTTACTAATCTTGACACCGTTCTCTATACGTTCCCCCACGAGTATCAACTCAGAAAAGTTACTCGTCATACAATTGATAAGCCGGTCATAATACAGCCCAGAGAAAGTGCCCACAAACATATCCACCAACTCACGCTCTACCATGGGTGGGTGCACCCTGGCTGCAAGCTCACACCACCTCTGGGCGTACTCTTTGAAACTCTCGCCATTCTTCTGAGAAAGGTTTTGGAGTTGGACCCTATTTGGCGCAAGGTCGTTGTTATATTGGTAATGCTTGACAAAAGCTTCTGCTAACTCCTTCTAGCTACCGATCTGAGTAGGTTCTAACCCCAAATACCATTCCAATGACGGTCCCGACAAGCTATCTTGGAAAAAATGCATCAGCATCTTTTCGTCATCAGAATAGGTGGACATTCTCCGATAGTAAGATCGCACGTGAACCCTTGGGCAAGTATCCCTCTTGTACTTGTCAAAAGTGGGCGCTTTGAACTTGAGTGGCACCCTCAAGCCAGGGACCAATCCCATGTTAGCCACGTCTAACCCCCGTGAAATTCTGATTAGCAAGATTCTTCATCTGTTCTTCCAACAACCTGAACCTTCTATCACTGTCAGTGGGCATCTCAAGATCCCTGCCTGGCGGAGGGAAAGCATCTTCCTGACGATCTTCGCCCTAGTGAGAATCCCCGTTGTCATACCCAGCATAAGCAGCATTAGGACCAAAACCAGTCTGATTGAACCTAGGACCATACCCCATATTGTCAAAACCCTGATTGCCAGCACCTGGCCCAAAACCAACATTGTAACCATTGTTGCTTGCATTGCCAAAACCTGCATTACCAAAGCCCTGATTGTCGTAGCCATGATTACCATAGCCCTAATTACCACCAAAACCAGCATTGCCAACACCAATACCTACACCAGTGTTCCCAGCACCAACACCAAACCCAGCATTTCCGGTACCCACATTAAAACCAGCATTCCCAGCTCCATTACCATTGGTTTCCCCATGTCCATTACCGTTACCAGTCATATTCCCATTCCCAGCTCTATTACCGTTCTCAGCCGTATTGAGGATAACCACAGGTACAACATCACCCGCCAGAGGAGTTTCTCCATGAGGAGGATCGGTAGCAACCCCGTGTAGCACACCGTTAGCATCAACCCGGGAAATCAGAGGCTGCACCAGAGTCTGCAGCTGCTCCTGGCCCTTGGCTACAGTTTCCATCACCTGCATGAACTGTGCCATCCTATCGCACATCTCTTGCATCTCAGTTTGCATCTGATCCATGGCTTTCTTACAGTTGCTTCTGGTATAGTAGCGATGAATTCGCTGATCGGCAATCCTGAAACCTGCATCAACAGAGGGTTAGGAGACAGCTAAAGGTACCTGCTATGCAAATGATTTATGCAAATGTAGACGTGTGTTTGTGTGTTAGGGAAATTTCTCCCCCCGATTCGAGTGCCAGTGCTGCTAACAAGAAGTCCGGATCCAGTTACTGAAATAACATCTCATATATAGATAAGGCCCAACGGCAGCAGTACAATGTCACTAAATACATGGGTAATCAACAACATGACCTCGACCAACAAGCCTGGTGATGGTCAGCCTACAGCAAGAATCAGAAAAATACAAAAGGCTACAAAAAATAGTCAAGTGCAACAGCGGGCACAAAACTCTTCTAACAACTCTTTTGTCATCGGGTGGTCAGGTTGACTGAGTAACCCTTCAACATGTAACTCTCTCTGCATAATAGTGCACTGGAGACCTTCAACAGAATCTTCCCACGCGCCTTAGTCAAAACAATCTTCTAACCTTCGCTTCTTAGACTCGAACCTCTGCTTGTGATCTTTCAGGTTAGCAATAGCTTTGTTGAGCATGTCTTCAGTAGCATATCTGCGAGCAATTTCTTCATCAAACATCTTCTCGCCGGCTTTCACCTGAGCCTTCAATTTGGAGATCTGCTGTTTCAGTTTGTCCTCCCTCTCTTTGTTGCTAGCTATAGTAGCATTCCACTACTGATTGAACTTGGAGATTCTCCGGTATGCTTCATCCAAATTTTGCTTCTTAGTGGCCAGTACATCGTTAACAGATTTGAAGTCCAGATCCAAGCGCTCACGATCAGCTATCTGCTTAGTCAAGTCCGTGCCCAACCTGTTTACCAACTCTGTCTGCCTCTTGAAGGAGTGGACGACTTCATTTCTCTCGCTTCTAAGCTGTGCCAACTCTTTCTCTAACTCTTCGTTGGCCTTTTTCAGTTCTTCTCTCTCAGCTAACACCTGATTATACTGATGAATCGACACGGTAGTAGGCTCTTCGACCACTGGAGGGCACTCCTGCTTAGCAGGTGGAAAAGGCATACCTATGGTCTATGCTCTGGTCTTGATCCAGGTCACATACGGAGTGTAAGCTTGGCTATTACTTTTACCCAACAATGATTTCCCTCGTCTACTAATATCATTCCAGGCGTGCTGAAGCTTAGACAACATATCCCCCTCTAGAAGACCTGTGAGGTACAGAGATTCCTGCACCTCTTCCTCTTTTGGCGGAACTCTCAAAGCATATGCAAATTGTCTGACAAGTAGAGATGGATTATAGTTGATACAACTCTTTCTTCCAATCAAAGGCACATTCGGAAAACCACTGCAGCTGAATATGATTTCAGTACCCAACATATCTTTATCAAACCAAACAACACTCTCTGCTGATAAACCCATCAATCGCTCAGACCACTCAGTTGTGGCTACAGATGAAGCAAAGAGACCCTTCTTGGGTAGGTGACTATCAAACCATCTGTAGAGTAAGGGCACACAACATGATACATTCTTACCCCTTCTATTTTCGTTCTTGTAATGGACGGAATGATACACATCGCCAATCAAGGTAGGAACTGGATTCCCTGATGCAAAGATATGAAAGGCATCCAAGTTTACAAAATCAGGCATGTTGGGAAACAAAATGATGCCATATATGCAGAGAGCAAGAATAGCATTGAACACAATCCAACAATCATCTTTGGCACACTGTTGGGCCTTCCCAACTAGGAACTGCAGAGAAAATCCAGGAACCTCATTCCAACTAGACAAAAGCAACTTAGAGGCATCCAAATAAGAGAAAGAGCTAGATTAGCCAGATTAGGCTTAACATCCATATGAAAAAAAGGCATCTGACTCTTAATAGGTACACCCAACAATTCAGCATACTCCTCTAATGTAGGTGCAAGAATGAAGTCTGGGAAAGTGAAGCATCTCAAAGGAGGATCATAAAACTGTATCAAGGCATACAACCCATTCAACTCATACACAGAAGGTTTACGAACCAGACTGAGCAGCTTCCCATAAGATTTTCTGAATTCCCCTCTCACTGTATCATCTGCCAAGGCAATCAAACTGGACAACAGAGCAACATTTGGGGTAGGGAGCTTGTAGGCCACATTCTTCCTCAGAGAACCCATGATAGCACAACAGAAGGCAAGAAAATCGGAACCGGGGGATAATATACCTGCAACACAGACACGCGTTAATGATATGCAAATGAGTATGCAAAATGCAAAATGCAAACATGCAACAGGGGATCAAAATGATGCTGTTGAGAAGACCAAGGCTCTTATCCAACACAATCACAACTGCTCTAATAACAACTCTGAAGAGGACCAATAAATATGCACTGTCGAGAACAACCACATCTCTGATGATAAAAACCTCTGAACCCAACAACACTGATTCACTGTCGAGAAAACCAGGTAGTCTGAAGGTTAAGGTTTCCTGCAATGACCCGACCCCGCTCACAGGTATGGACCTAATCACAGACAAGGTATGGCATCCTATGTGTTTCCCAGCATCACAAACTTTCAAGAGCGATGATACGATACCCAGAAGGTGTGGCATCATCATCTCTTAAAATGGTCTCACTCTGCTGAGTCACAAATGATCTGTCCCCAGAGTCGACAATCCTCCAAACCAACAACCCCTCAGGCCCAAAGGGAGAACCTCGTCTGAGCGTGGATTTCACGAGACACTAGTGCCTGCAAAGCAAGCACGCGCCCACTAATTTCCACAACTAATGCTAAGTACACTCAAGCCTGGGTCTGGCTTCTCGCTCATCAGAACCCCTTCCCACAACAGCACAATAATAATATCATACTGAAAATAAAGTGCGGAAGGTAAAGTGCGATAAATAAACCCAACAGGTAAACACACAAGCGCTAGGATTGACTCGCATAGGGAACCAGAGTCCCCAGCAGAGTCGCCAACAGAGTCGCCAGCTGTCGCTACTGCGAAAAACGAGGCCGGCAGAACAGAAGAGTCGCCACCTTTCGTTATTTATCCCTCAGAAAGGGAAAGGAAACGATCGGAAAAACCTGATGCAAAGGTATAAGACAAGGCCATCGCAACCATTGTCTGGATTCGGGAGTCGGTTACGCAAGGGAAAGGTATTAGCACCCCTCATGTCCATCGTACTCGATGGGATCCACACTTGTTGTGTTTAACTGACGGGTTTGTTACATCTATCTACGCTAAAGGTCTGGTCTGAAAAGAAAAGAAAATGACTCGGCAAAGCGTCGCACTTTATGCCTACGTATTCCCGTCTGGAACGAGAAATCAGAGTCAACGTAGTTCGCCTAACTACGGGGAAAGGTTGCTCGCCGAGATATCGCATCTCGTGCCTACGTACTTTCACACAGCGCGAAAGATCAGATCTAACGTAGTTTGGGACACGAGAGACACAAGTTTGTCTTTTTATCCGAGTAAGGTTAACAGACAGTTCCAACAGTTGGTGTATGCAGCTCGACCTTTGGAGACATAGGCGTTTACCATTTGCGGTAGAACCGGAAGTTAACAGAACTCTCCTTCTGAAAAAGGGTTTCCAAGGGATTAAAGGTCCAAGAGGACAAAAGAATTTGATCTTTGTTCTCTGTTTTTTAGAGAAGTGTCTTTTATGGATATTTGCAACTGATATCGCACTAGAGACTATGACCTGAGAGTGAATGCGTCGCATGTCACCCAAAGGGTGCCATACTAAACATCTAGACTGTTGAAAAGAAACTCTCCAACAATCCTTTCTCAAGTAGCTTAAGGCTCGTAGCGTACGACGTCAATTAACCTTTATTACTGTATTTTGATTTTGTTTGAAGATCAGAAGAGAAACGACGCACTAAAGGGGAACTGATCCAATCCTAAAGTTATCATGCAAAATTGATCCTATGGTTAAGTTTAGGAGGGAAGCTAACTAATGTTATTATGCATGGTTAGAACCCTAATGTCTGTCATAACTTCTCTTGGACAAGAGAAGTCAGAGTTCCTAGGGGAACATGGCATAGGAAAACACACAACAAAGAAATAACTGTAAAGAAACAACTGTAAATAAAATGCATGCAATGCAACAAACAAGCAGAAGGAGCCAAGCTCAACTTCTAGAGCAAGCAATCCTAAAGGCAACACACAAAACACAGGCAAGGGAGACAGACTCAACCTTAAGCCAGCAAGCAAAGCCAATCCATAACAATAAAGCAGAGGGAGCCAGACTCAACCTCTAAATGCAGACAAGCAAAGAGAGCTATTCTCAACCTTCAGGATGCTCTTAAGCCTAGATCACTATATGAGAAACCTAGTCTAATGCAACACACAGTCAATCAGTCACACAAGCAAAGTAGAGCAGCCATAAAATACAGCAGACAAACTAGCAGACAAACAGCAAACAAACAACAGTCTGCAAACAACTGCTTCAATCCAAACCATCCTCAAGAGAAGTGTTCATCTCCATGCTTTAACAAGTTCCAACACAAGGGAAGAGAATGAACATCAAGAATATTGGATTGATGATGGGAAGCAAAAAGGAAACCAAAGGAATCCAACCTGACACTCAACCAGTCATTAGAGAAAGGCATCCTCAAAGGTCCTACCTCTTGTAAAATGCCACACATCCTTCCAAAGGAAAGATGAGGCTTTCACATAGGGACCTTGAATCATAGGGTGAGAATGGAAAGCAATCAAAGCAATCCATGTTTTATGTGAAGAAGGAGAGAACAACTAAGCTCTTCCTAAGCCCTAATCAATTCATCATGAGGACATGGTTAACCTAAAAACATCATTTTGAGCAAGTTTTGTGTTGAACAAAACTTCATTTGAAGCTTTCAAGATGGTGAAAATGACCTATAATGCCAAATGACCTATAATCTCACTTTCCCAAAATACCCCTAACTTGTAAACCCCATAACTTGAGTTCTACAAATCAGATGGAAGGCTTCTAATACAATTTGGAAAGCTAAGATCAAGACCTACAACTTTCATGTTGGCCAAAAGTTTAGGAGAGACACCCTTATAGGTCAAAAGTTCCTTGGAAGTTGGTGAACTTTCACAGACAAATGTCACATTCCTCAAATGACCTGTAACTTGTCTGGACCATAACTTGAGTTCTATAAATCCCATGGAGGACTTCTAGTACTAAAATTAAAGCTAAGAGCATGATCTACAAGTTTCATGTTGGACAAAAGTGGAGATGAAACTTGCATCTTGAGATAAGTGGTCTTGAAGTTAGGCACTAAATAGGGGATTTTACCCTGAGAACCCTAATTTAGCAACTCCTCACACTTTGAATTCTTCTTGCATTGATCTTGGAATATCACCTCATGTGTCTCAACACAACTATCCATGATTGAAAAGAATTGGAAATGAGCTTTGATCCTCTTCAATTGCACATTTGACTTAGGATTACCCAAATGAAAACCCTAATTGCAACACCCTCAACTGTGGCTCTTCACACTTGGCACAATGACTTGATTGAGCTCCAACATGACCCTCAAGGAACTCTATGAGATCTATCCACACACTCTATCCTTGATCAAGGCTCCACGACCCACTGATGTTCTTCATTGGTCCTCAGATTAGGAGATTAACCCCATACAAACAACTAAACTACTCAAGAACACAACCCTCTTCCTGGTGACTTTGGTGACTTCTCAAGCTTGAATAAGACCTCTAGATAGGCTCCTCTTGATATAAACCACACTTGATCCCCTGCACAAATGAACAATGCTATGCTATGCAAATGTTAGATTAATGATATGCTAATGCAATGAAACATAAACCAAGTGAGAAAAGGTTAGGCAAATTTTGGGGTGAAGCACTCCCACAAACTGAAGATTACCAAGCAAGGGTTGGAATAACATCAACAAAACTTTACAAACCAAAAGTCGGAATGAAGCAAAGTCTACCAACCAAAAGTTGGGATAACATCCACAAAACTTCACGAACTAATCTGGGGGTTACCAACCAAGAGTTGGAAAGACACACTCGAAATAGGCAGGAAATAGAATCAACCGACTCATAATCTGCAAAGAAATGCTCCGACAGGGAAAGAGGGGTTTAAACAAACGACTCCGCCGAGGAAAAAGACGTTTAAACAAACGACTCAGGTGAGGAAAGAAAAGTTAAACAAATAACTCTGTTGAGGAAAAGGCGTTTAAACAATTGACTCAGTTGGGGAAAACCCAAACAAGATGAACAACCAAAGGATCCACCCTGATGGGGATAATACAAAAATCTCCTAAATAAAACCATCATCTGCCGAAGAGACCACTAACACCAAAGGTGTCAAACCTGGCTTATGCTTCAGATGCATATATGCAAAAATGGCGTGATACTCCATACAAAATGGAAATGCTACACCTTTAGGAGGATGCTATGCAAAATGCAAATGCAAAGGAACACAACCCGAATGAGTGTTGAGAAGAACAACAAACCAACCCTGTTGAGGATAAAGCCCTGGATGGTCTTCTAAAAACATCACCCTGCTGGGGAATACGCCCTGAATGGCTCTCCTAAAAACTTCACCCTACTAGGGAAAACCCCAAAACTCCACTCAGTGGGGAATGAAGAATATCATTGAAAAATCCAACCTGGTTGGAATAACAAGCTCCTGCCGAAGGTTCCACTCTACTTGGAATACAAGAATAATAATCCTCCCTGCTAAGGAGATCAGAGACTTCTACTGAAGATTCCATCCTAACAAAAGATGAAAGTAACCTCTGTTAACGATTCTACTGGGGAATGAACAAACTCTGCTTAAACATTGGCCTTGAGAAAAATGAGAATACCATATGTTTCGAGTTCGCCCCAAAAATTGATCTTGAAAGATGCCAATGATCATTGGACTTTGCTGGCAATATCAACCTACTATTGATTTATCTGTCGAGGGAATCAACACTAACCTCTTCTCGGGGAAGAAGTTCATGAATACTGATCTTGCTGGGGAAGGACGTCAAGGACATCGACTCTGTTGGAGAGTAAAACTGAATTGAAATCCACCCTGCCACTGAGGGAATATTCTTCAACCTTGCTCTGCTGAGAATATGCTGAGAATAAATCCACCTTGCTGGGGATTAGCCTTTATGGGGAGACAGAATCTCTGCTCTGCCGCAGATACGCTACACACCTCCACTGGTGACAACACGTCTGATTCGATAACAGGATTCTGTGGGGAAACATAAATCTTTGTTGAACAAATGCCTGACTGCATTCTATCTGAAGTAGTCAACCTTCAAACACTCACTGGGTAGTACGAATCCACTTCGGCTGGGAAGTACAACTCTGAACTCCTTCTAGGGGAGGAATAATTCACCACGTGATGCTGTTAGAACTTCATCGCTGGAGAGAAAAGCTCTACTGGAGAGAGGATCCTGCCATCCTGCAACAAACAAGAAACAAATAGGATGCTCTACATGTGGAATAGCCACCTCGGTTACCATTCATGACACTTATCTTTCAAGTAAATTCATTTCTTTAATTATGCTCTGTAAAGCCTCATGTTTTTACCTGTAATGTTCATCAAAAATACCGGACATTTTTGCAAACAAAACAGTAAAAGTTAAAACAAGAAACGAAAATCTCTTTGACTAAAATGAATACTATATTGATGAAAGGCCTGTAAATAGGCAAATTACAATTCGGATGCAATTCCTGAAAAGAGGTCATTGTGCAAAAAGCAAAAATAATATACATAAATGTCGGCAATGTGGAAACAGATAACCACCATGCGTCGATTCAGCTATGACTTATATGTCTTCGACATTCCCCAATGTTTCGCCTTCTAAAAAGACTGATTGGATTGATTCCTTTCCTTCGGGATAACCGAGTGTCAGATAAGCTCACAGATCGAACGTAGACCGCATTTGTTTGCTTTTAAAATCCCTAACTTTTGTCTAGATCGCCCTTTCGGATTTTCAATCCATCGAGATACCCATTTTTGCCAAAGTCGCCTTTTCAGGTTTTCAACATTACGAGTTAATTCTTTTTTTTGTTATCCCTAATTTTTGCCCGAACTTATTCTTTTTATGGTTCGCCAGATGCCCCATTTTTCCTGGACTTTTATTTTTCTGTCTAGCGGGTCTCTTTTAAGAAAAGTATTTTTTGACTATGTCTGCTTTCACTGGGATGTAAAATCTTCACCATCCATGGTTGATAGTAATAAGGCTCCACTAGAGAAAACCTTTCTTACCACATATGGACCTTCATAGTTTGGAGTCCATTTGCCTCTATGATCTGTCTGAGGAGGAAGGCTCATTTTCAACACCAAATCACCTATATAGAAGCAACGAGGACACACTTTTTTATCAAAGGCTTTCTTCATCCTAATCTGGTACAACCGGCCATGAGCAATGGCTGCCAATCTCTTCTCGTCAATTAGGCTTAACTGATTCAATCTAGTTTGCACCCATTCAGCTTCGTCAAGCTCCACATCAAACAATACCCTTAAAGAAGGAATCTCAACTTCTAACGGTAGGACTACCTCCTTACCATACACCAGTGAGAAAGGAGTTGCCCCGGTTGATGTATGCACCAATGTATGATAACCATGAGAGCAAAGGGAAACATCTTGTGTCAATCCTTATAGGTTACAACCATCTTTTGCACAATCTTCTTGATATTCTTGTTAGCTGTGTCGACAAAGCCATTCATCTTCGGACGATATAGAGAAGAGTTGTGATGCTCAATATTGAAACTCTGGCACAGTTCCTTCATCACTTTGTTGTTCAAGTTTGAACCATTATCGGTAATGATTCTCTCTGGAATTCTATAACGAAAAATGATGTCCTTCTTTATGAATCGGGCGACCACCTGTTTCGTGGCATTGACAAAGGAAGCTGCTTCTGCCCACTTCGTAAAGTAATCAATCGCAACCAGAATGAAGCGATAACCATTGGAAGCCGCCGGCTCAATTTTTCTAATCATATCCATGCCCCGCATAGAAAAGGTCCAAAGAGATGTTAACATATTCAGAGGGGTCGGTGGCACATCCACCTTATCAGCATGAATCTAGCATTTATGGCATTTTCTGGCGTATTTGTAGCAATTGGATTCCATAGTCATCCAATAATATCCAACTCTCAACAATTTTCTGGCCATGGCATGTCCACCAGCATGAGTGCCGAAAGAACTCTCGTGGACTTCCTCCATCAACAGGCCTGCTTCACGTTCATCCACACAATGCAACAAGACCAAGTCATAGTTTCTCGTGTATAGCACATCATCCTTGTTCAGATAAAAGTTACCGGCTAACCTCCTTAGAGTCTTCCTATCTTTGCTGGATGCCCTAGATAGGTACTCTTGAGTCTTGATAAAATTCTTGATATCTAAATACCAAAGATTTTCATCTGATACCTTCTCAATTACAAACATAAAGGTGGGTCTATCAAGACGCATGATGGTGATAGATAGAGTTTCATTCCAGAAATTCACTTTATACATCGATGATAACATGGACAAGGAGTTCGCCATCTGATTCTCAGCCCTAGGCACATGATGGAACTAAACTCTATCAAAGAATGGCAACAATCTCCTTGCATAATTCTTGTAAGGCACTAGGTTGGCCTGATGAGTTTCCCACTCTCCTTTAATTTGATTGACAATTAGCGCTGAATCACCATACAGATATAAATTATTGATTCTAATATCAATGGCCTCTTCTAAACCCATAATGTACGTTTCGTACTCGACTTCATTATTGGTGCAGACAAATGTCAATCGGGCAATGAACGGTATGTGAGAACCGTGAGAAGTTGTAATGGTTGCACCGATTCCATTACCATATGAATTAACAGCTCTGTTGAAAACCAGTTTCCACTGAGATCCAATCTCAAGACCCTCGTTAGGTAAAGATTCATCATAGTCTTTCATCTTCAAAAACATGACGTCTTAATCTAAAAAGTCAAACTTCATCGGCAGATAATCCTCAATCGGCTATTCAGCGAGATATTCTGACAAAACGCTTCCCCTAATTGCTTTATGGGAAACATATTGAATATCATACTCTTTTAAAACCATTTGCTATCGGGCAATCCCTCTGGAGAGTTCTTGTTTTTCAAAGACATACTTGATTAGATCCATCTTCGAAATCAATAGGGTTGTGTGGTTTAACATGTACTGACTCAAACGCTTAGCAGCCCAAGCGAGCGCACAACATGTTTTCTCTAACATTGAATATCTCGACCCACAATTGGTGAATTTCTTACTCAGGTAGTAGATGGCATGCTCTTTTTTACCTGACTCGTTTTGTTGACCGAGCACACATCCCATTGAATTCTTAAGAACTGTAAGATACGTTATCAAAGGTCTCCCTGCAACTAGAGGCATGAGTATTGGAGGTTCCTGAAGATACTCTTTTATTCTTTCAAACGCCTTCTGGAAATTTTTGTTCCACCTGACCGTTTGATCTTTTCTTAATAATTTGAATATTGGTTCACAAGTGGCTGTAACATGAGATATGAACCTTCCAATATAGTTCAATTTTCCCAGGAAACCACAAACCTCTTTTTCCGTCCTCGGCTCAGGCATTTCTTGTATAGTTTTTTTATTTTGGAAGGTTCTACCTCAATACCCTTTTCACTGACAATGAACCCTGGTAGCTTTCTAGATCTCACCCCGAAGGTGCACTTGTTAGGATTCAGCCTTAGCTTGAACTTCCTTTCAAACAGCTTTAGAAGATTGACCAAATGTCCTTCCTCCGTCTGTGACTTCACAATCATGTCATCAACATATAACTCAATCTCATGATGAATCATATCATGAAAGAGAGTCACCATTGCCCGCTGGTAAGTTTCCCCGACATTTTTCAATCCAAAGGGTATCACCTTATAGCAAAAAGTTCCTCATGGTGTAATGAAAGTAGTTTTCTCCATGTCCTCTGGGGCCATCATGATTTGCTTATACCCAGAGAAGCCATCAATGAAGGAAAATACAGAATATTGAGTGGTGTTATTAACTAACACATCAATGTGGGGGAGCGGGAAATCGTCTTTCAGGCCCGCTCTATTCAGATCTCTGTAATCAACACACATCCTGACCTTTCCATCTTTCTTAGGCATATGAACAATATTAACGACCCACGAAGGGTAATCCGTGATAGCAAGAAAACCAGCATTCAACTACTTCTGAACTTCTTCTGCTTGACTGGCGGACATTATTCTCGGAGAGGTAACCAATGTACCATAATATTTGTATCCAGCACAAGCATTTCTTGGTAAGACCAAGCGAAGATATCTTTATACTCAAGGAGCATTTCAATCAATCTTCTCTTGATACTGTCTTCCAATGCAGCCCTAATTCTAACCTTTTTCTTGTCGTCTTCGGTACCCAGATTGATAACTTCAATATCTTCCTGATGAGACACAATGACCCTTTCCTCCTGCTTGAGAAGTTTGGCTAACTCTTCAGGTAATTGACAGTCTTCATCAGTCTCTTCTTTGGCTTGATAAATGGGATTATGAAAGTCATACGAAGCCATAGATGAATTTGAATCGATGGTATTTGATAGAAAAGACCTGCATGATGATGTTTATGTTTATTATGATATGCAACAAACAAAACACATTGCCATTTTTATGTTTAATACAATGCAAAAACAAAAACAAGAAAAACAGGGATCACAATATTTGAATGTGAAAACGTCCTTTATTTATGATAAAGTGCAAATAACAAGAGGGCCCCACAGGTTGGGTCAATACGCCTTGGGCAGAACGTAGGACTGAACATAATCAAAAGAAATAATATTACTCTACAGTAGTAACATGAAGGATTTCTTCAGTAGTCTAGTTGCACAGCTTCTGACCAGGAGTACATTGACAAATCCAAGCATCCATATCGCAGTCATTGTCACCTTCGTCATCTTCAATGGCATTAATCCTGTCAAATATCACACCATCACTGGTGAATTGAACAGGTCCCCTGTATCTCGGAGTTTCTTGAGAAGAACTGGAGGGTTTGTATCCCAGGCCGAACTTTTCCTGCTTGACGAGAACATTAAGAACTTGGCCCTACTTCTCAGAAGAACTAGATTCTAGGATAGCACAGGCTTCTTTGAATGATGATATGGAAACCTCTGGGCCTTTGGCTTCTACAGGAGACTTATCCTGAATCTGAACTGTTTCAAATGCCTGACAGAGTGTTTCATGGATCTCCCCACCCACTTCCACATACTTGAAGGATGACAAATGGCTAACCATGATATCCTCTTCACCGTATACTGTAACAACTTTCCCTTCCATCATATATTCCAGCTTCTGATGCAGAGTCGATGTAACTGCTCCCGCAGCGTGTATCCAAGGTCGGCCAAGCAAATAGTTGTATGCTGGCTAGATATCCAAAATGTAAAATGTTACATCAAAGATCTCTGGTCCTACCTGAATAGGCATCATGATCTCCCTAAACACTGATCTCTTAGATCCATTGAAAGCCCTCACAACTAAATCACTTGGCATGCATATCAAACCTTGAGTATTTAATTTCATCAATGCCTTCTTCAGTAGCACATTAAGGGATGATTCTGTATCAACCAGGACATTCTACACTCCATTGATATATGCAAAGCATGGTTATGGTTCCTCCGGGCAGGAGTCAAATCCAGGTTCGTAAAACCCAAACCATTACCAGCGTTTACATGAGCTACTACCCTCTCCAACTGATTAACAAAAATCTCCTGGGGTACATATGCTGAGTTCAAGATTTTCAATAAGGCATTGCGGTGTGCCTCCGAACACAACAATAATGACATAATGGAAATCTTCGAAGGAGTCTGATTTAAGTGATTCACAATCTTGTAGTCACTTTTTCAAATGAGTCTCATAAATTCCTCCGCGTCTTTCGAAAAAAATCATTACCAACCTGTTGTTGGATGTTATCGTCCATCACTGCCTTACCCTTCCCTTTGTCATTCCTATTAGTATTAACCTCCGGTGGGGAAACGATCCTTCCACTTATAGTAATACCGCCGGCACCAACTATATTCTCAATCGAAGAACCCCCGTATGAAGATCCTGTCAATTCTTGTCTCTGCCCATTACAGAACACCTCCGCCCCATAGTTCCATGGGATGGCTTTAGTGCTCTTGTATGGAACAAGTCCTGGAACAATAATGACAATCGGCGATGGCCTAGCAGGCACTGGAATATTGATTTTCCGATATGGAATGGAGATTGTAGCAACTTTGTTTCCATCATTACTCACCTTATCCTCAATGTCTTCTCTTATAACCGTGTCGAATTGTAAACATCCCTCATCAATCATTCTTTGAATACCCTTCTTCAAAAGATCACAACCCTCAAGTTGCGCTTCACATTCTGAGCAATCAGTAGAACACCCCAGAAACACTCCATTTTTCAACAATTTAGCCTTCGTGAAACTCAACGGAGTCTTCAAATCCCCGACATCAGTTATCAAATTCAACTTTTCACCTTTAATAACAACATTAGCTCTTACTACCCCATGATTTAGCATCGGGTTTTGATTCACATTAGGCCCCTCGTTGGTGAAGTTGATAGCCTTTGAGTCAAACAAGTCCTAAACTTTGTGCTTGAAAGCTTTGCAGTTATCAATATTATGGCCCAGGGCGCCTGAGTGAAATTCATATCTGGCGTTTGCATCATAACTAGGAAGCGGTGTACTAGTGAGAGGTGCCAAAGTTCTCTTCTGAACAAGTTGCAACTGCAGCAGATGTTGTAACAAATGAGAATACGGCATCGGAAGAGTCTCAAACTTCCTATCAGCCATTCTTGGTCTAGAAGCATAAGGTTGTGGTGCGTTAACTCGTTGCTGAGGTGCGGCTAGGATGGCCACAGTAGCAACTTATTGATGATAAAGAAACTGTGCTCTACCTTTACCCTTGTGAGAAATGGCATTTGCATCTCATTCCCTCCTCTTAGGGTTCACAAAATATAATTTCTTCGCTCCTCCCAAAGAGGATCCACCACCATTTGGAATCTTTCCAGACTTAATCCCACTTTCGACTCTTTCACCAGCCATTACCATATCATAAAATCATGCAGACATACAACCTATCAACTTCTCAAAATACACGCCAAGAAATGAAGCCATGAACATATCGATCAGTTCTCTTTCCACCATAGGAGGTTGCACCCTCGCTGCTAAATCTCGCCATCTCTGGGCGTACTCCTTGAAGCTCTTAGTATTCTTCTGCGACAAACTCTACAATTGTACCCTGTTTGGTGCCAGATCACTATTATACTGATAGTGACAAACAAAGGCCTCGGACAATTCTCTCTAGCTGCGGATATGGATTCTCTCCAACCCCATATACCATTCTAAAGACACTTCTACCAGGATGTCTTGGAAAAAATGCATTAACAACTTTTCATCATCGGAGTATGCAGACATTTTTCTAAAATACGCCCAGATGTGTACTCTAGGACACGTCGTCCCTTTGTACTTGTCAAAATCTGGTACCTTAAACTTGGGGGGAATCTTGACCCTAGGAACTAGACCAAGATCTTACATATCAAGACCCAGAGAGTTCTGATTCTCGAAAGACATCATCTTCTCCTCAATCAGTTTAAAACCTTCTGTCAGCTTCAGTAGGCAAACCACCCTCCATATCCTTCATGGAAAAGACGTCATCCTGGTGATCTTCCCAATGAGGGCCAGCAGCCCCGTGCATAACACACACACTCCCACCAGCAAAATTACCATTTTCATTCACAATACCTTCGCCCAGAGGTAAGACAACAATAGGAATACCCTCTGGAACATACTCACTAACCGGTGGAGGAATAACACCAGATCCTCCATGCAAGACACCCCATTCACCGACCCGTGCTATCAACGGCTGGACCATAGTTCTCAATTGTTCCTGTCCACTAGCAACATTCTACATCAGCTCCATAAACTGGGCCATGCGAGCTCTGAATTCTTGCGATTCAGCCTGAACCTGATCCATTACCTTTTATTGATTCCTTCGAGTTGGATATTTATGGAAACTGAACTCCTCAATCCTGTTACTGAAGAAAACCAAGAAGAGATAAGAACAAAAGGCTACTGCAGGCACCTGAGATGCAAATGAAAATGCAAGATGCAATATGCAAACATGTCTATGTATTTACAGGAAGATCTCCCCCTTGATTCTAGTTTCAAAACATAAGAACAGCAGAGATGGACAAGAATCCCACAAAAATCTTCTCATACATCAAGTAAAGTTGAGACAATACAAAACAACAAATGAGAAAGATCCGAATACAAAAAGGTACTGATCTCATCCAACAAACCTGGTGATGATCAAGATATAGAAGAAGAGAAACTACCGTGACATATCAGAAGATAATCCTCCCCAACAATCATGCTCTTTTCTCTAGGTCCGAGCCTTCTTAAGCATCGTCTTCATATCTGGATGGTCTGGTTTGGCGACCAATTCTCTGATGAGGATGTTCGTATTGTGTATCACATCCTAGAGACAATGACAATAGTCTTACCAAGCATCCTCGCCGAAGGCATCTTCAAGCCTGGGTTTCTTCACACCTTCTTGGATCTTGAGCGCTTCAAGCACTGATAAAGTCTCATGAAACTTCTTCTCAATCGTGTATATGCGGGATGATGCTACCATTAATTCTTTCTCCTTGACCTTAAGTTTCACCTTCAGCTTATCAATCCGAGTACGAAACTGGTATTCCCTGTTCTTGATAGTCTTATCTAAATCATCCTTCTTATGTTTCAAAATTCTACAGGTACTTTTCAGATCCTGACTAATCTGCTCCCGTACCCTAATCTACTCAGATAACTCTTTCTCCAACTTGGTCAACGATTCTAACTTCGTCTTGGCCAAGTAAACAGCTTCACCTGTATCATACTTCAGCCGACTGATTTCCTGTTTTAACTCTTCATTCTCTTTGCGCAGCTCTTCCTTCTCTACCCAAAGCTTGTTATATCTCAGGATGTCGATTGTTGTAGGTTGTTCAATGAACAAAGGATATAGGGGTTTCTCGATGGAGAAAGGTAAAAGGATCTTCTTAAACCTCTTTTGAATCCACTCCACATATGGATCGTAGGCTCTACAGTCACTCTTCCCTAAGGAAAGCTTCCCCCTCTTGTGGATTTTACTCCATGCATCAACGAATCTGGCCAGAATACAAGGACCAGTTATGTCGGTGATGTACAGAGATTCTTGCACTTCTTCTTCCTGCGGAGGTCCCCTAAAAGCATAACCAAATTGTTTGATAACAAGAGAATGATTGTAGTTGATTTTCTCTTTCCTCCCCATCAAAGGCACATTAGAGAAACTACCACAGCTAAAGATGAGCTCATAACCAAGCAGATCTCGGTTGAACCAGGCGATATCCTTAGTTGTTAAACCCATGAGTCTTTTGGACCATTCAGATGAACTCCTTGAATCTACAAAAGCTCCAGAGCAAGGAAGATGGCCGATAAACCACTTGTGGAGAAATGGTGCACAACAAGAAACCATATTTCCTCTTCTCTTCTTATTCTTGTAGTGTACTAAATGATACAAATCGCCTAGGATGGTAGGCACGGGATTCTTGGAGGCAAAGATACAAATGGCATCAAAATCAACAAAGTCTGGTATGTTAGGAAATAACACAATGCCATAGACGCACAGAGCCAAGATAGCACTGAAGACCACCCAACAACCCTCTTCAGCATATTTCTAGGCTTTATCACCCAAGAAAGATAAAATAAAGCCAGAAACCCCGTTCCTGTTGATGACATGATCAACCAGGTCAGTTGCACTCAAATAAATAGCAGTGGCCAACTTCTCGAGATCAGGCTCTTCCTCTGAATAAAAGAATGGCACTTCATCTTGAACCGGAATGCCTAAGATGAAAGCAAATTCCTCCAAAGTCGGAACTAACACATAGTCCGAGAAAGTGAAACATCGCAGCAGTGGATCATAAAGCTGTAACAGGGTATGAATAACTCCATGATCGTAACTTGTATCTTACGAACAAGGTTCAGAATTCTCCTATAATCTTTCCTGAAGGTTTCAAGGACGCCAAGCTCAGCAATGGAAATCAGACCAAATAAAGGTTCTAACTCAGGTGCCGAAAACCTGTATACAACAATCCTCTTTCTGTCTACTTCCATCTCTATAAAAGATCAGTACCGGAATCAAAGGAGAGATGAGAACCTATAAAACACACAGACAGGCAATGTTAAATGCAGGATGATTATGCAGATGCAAACATGGGATCAAGGTATCCAATGCTCAAATTTACTGTTGTGTTGTTGACTAAATACAACTAGATCTCCGCTCTAATAAGAAATCCAGAAAACTAGGGCATTGAGACAGTAGAAAACTGGAGTACACATGATCAAAAGTCTGCTCGGACAAGAAAACTAGAAAATCGGGTTGGTTGAAAGTCAAGGTTTCCTGCAAAACCCATCCCCTCTCACATGTAGGTTCTAGTCTTGAACGGTACAACATCCTATGCAGGTCATCAGTATCACGGACTCTCAGGTCGAGAAATAATAATACGTTCACCATTTTTGGTTTGGCATCATAGTCAATCAAGGAGGTCTCAACTAACTTCCCAATGAACGGTCTCCAGAGTCGTTAGTTTTTCTAAGTCAATACTCTCTCAACTGCACCAGACGCGTATGATAGAGTATCCCAAAAAAACCTCGTCTAGACGTGAATTTCGGGTGAGCTATTGCATGGCCAGACGCCACACAAGCTCCCGCTACTCTCCACACTAATCCTGTATGTATACTCAATCCTGGGTATTGGGCTTATCTCATCATGGAAAAACCCACCCAATAGCACATCAACAGCAGTATAACATGATAACAATAAAATGCAAATGCAACAGTATACAACAGGTAATGTACATAAAAGTAAATAACTGCACAAAAGTAAACACCCAGAGACACAAAATAGACAAGCGCTAGGATCGACTCGCATAGGGAACCCTATCCCCAGCAAAGTCACCAGTTGTCGCAACTGCGAAAAACACCAGGCGGAAAAACAGAAGAGTCGCCACCGAATGTTATTTATCCCAAAGAGAGGGAAAGGAAACGGTCGAAGAAAATCTGAAGAAAGGGAGAAGACAAGGTCATGGTAACCAAATCTTAGGTTCGGGAGTCGGTTACGCAAGGCGAAGGTATGAACACCCTTCACGTCCATTGTATTTAACGGGATCCATACTTGTTGTCTAATCAAGGGGTGTGTTTATCTATAAACTACTACTAAATGGAAATGAGAACAAAAAAAAAAGAAAAAGAGAGAGACTCAATAAGATATCGCCTCCCTATGCCTACGTATTCCCTTGTGCAATGGGAAAGTTAGAGTCAATGTAGTTCAGAAAACTATGGGTGATGGGAGGAAAGTTGCTCGCCAATACATCGTCATCTTGTGCCTACGTATCCTCATCTGGTATGAGAAATCAGAGCAAATGTAGTTTAGGTAACGAAACCACAGGTTGGTAAAGTGTTTTTTTGGGCGACGTTAAGTTCCCATTCTAGCAGTTAGGGTCGATGCCTATTTGTGATAGAACGGAAAAATAATGTACTTTTTTCTGAAAATGATTTTAAGAATATTCCCGAAGGATAAAAAGGTTTGAAATTGGTTTTTGAGTTTTAGTGAAGTGAATTACTTTGTTTGAGATTCACGTTACACTAAAGACTATGAAATAGGAGCGAATGCGTTGCATATTGCCCCTAGATGGGACGTACACTAGACACTCTAAACAAGCGAGAGGAGACCCCTCACTCATCATTTCCCATGTGCTTAAGGCTCGTGGCGCACAACATTCATCGTATTTATTAGATGAGTTAGAATTGTTTGAGATAAGAAGTGAGACGCACAGAAGGTTTAAGGGAAACTCGACCCTAAAGTTGTCATGCAAACTGGTCTTAAGGTGGAGATGCGAAAGGAGACTCTATCCTAATGTTAGCATGCAAAAGATGGACCTAAGATTGAGGTTACAAGGGACTAGCCTACTTGTTATCATGCTTAGATTGCAATCCTAGTGTCTATCTTACTCCAAATTTAATCGGAGATTAAATTGGAATGAGAACCCTAAGGGAACATGCAAAGGCAAGGCAAATAGCAAGGAAACAAGTTAAAAACAGCAGCTACAACAACACCTCCTGCACAAGACAACAGTATAATCAAGCACACCAGTAAGACAGCTTATAACATCACATGTTTCAGCACAAAAGCAAGTTTAAAAAAGCAGGCAGCAAGCAAGCAAGGCAAAGACAACATGCAAAGTTCAAAACAACCACAACTATGGAAAGTTGGGCAGCAAGTAAGCATGAATGCAATTAATCAAGGGCAAGAATTAATCACGAACAACATCATGCAAGTATGGACATGCTTCAACAATCAAACGTCATTGATCAATAACATTGCATCAACAAGAATCATCAAGATCATCATGCTTTTCAAATCAAATTGAACGATCGACCGATCAAACAAACGCGCAACAAAGAGGAGTCGGGATTAAATGCAAACATGCATCAAACATTCAGCAAAGCAAACAATTCATGATAACCAATTAACATGATATAAGCAAGCAAAGCATGGGATCATTCACCAATCAAGCAACAATAACATGTTATCCACTCAAACAGAAATCGAACGCTACGTGTCGAAGAATCGAGATCAAACATTCAAGAATAATGAAGTATATAAAAAAGAATCCACATAAATGCATCATATCAAGTCATGAAGTTTACATGTGAAAAGGAGCTCAAACAAGCAAAAAACAAATCATTTTGTTCAGTGGTAATCGGTTACTATAATCTGATAACCGGTTACCTGTTGAAAAAATAGCCTGGAACGTGAAATTTACGAACGGTAATCAGTTACCCATATGTGGTAACCGATTACCACTGAACAAAAAACAGAATAACATGCTCCAAAATCAGTTTTCAGTATCCAACAACTTATCCAAACAATCACATGAACATGTAATCAATTAAGCATAAATTTATCATCAAGAATCAATGATCAAGCATCATGTAAACACAATCCAACATTGAAATCACAAATCACAAAGATCCAAATAATTCAAATGGATCAAAATGCATCAAAATCCATGGATCTACATTGTAATTATGCGAATATGTTTAAAACTGAATTAGATCTAGAATTACCAACCTTCAAAGCTGAGATTTTCTTTGGTGAGTGTTGATTTACTTGAAACTAACATATCCAAGCTAGAAACCTAGAGAATCTTCAAGATCCAAGAGCTTCCTTATGGTAGAAATAAAGAACAAGCAAGATCAAGAAAAATTGACTAAAAAAACACTTCCAATCTAGCTTCCAAAACTATATCTCAATTCAAACGAAAGTTGAGTGATAAATTAAAGATAATGGAGATGAAGGATGAAGGTTTAGCTCTAGAATTCAAGGATTCCAATGAAGAATCAATGAACTCAAGTGAGAGAAGCTTTAATGGAGGTGTTGGGAGTGAAAAAGTTGAGAGAAAGTTGAGAGAAAGTTCTAAGATTGAGATGAAGAATGAGAGTGAACTGGTGTGAGTGAAGGTAATTGTGTGAGGTTTGGAGAAAATTCACTTAAATAAACTCTAGGTTAGGAATAAAAATATGGTTTGGAATATGGATTAGAATTTGGAATGGAAATTAGGAGTGGAATTAGGAATGGAGTGTTTGAAATTTGGAGGGAAATGGTGAAAATTGAAACAATTCAAGATCCTTCCAATAATGATCATGTGAAATTAATGGTTGAAAATGATTGGAAAACTTGCAATGCTGAAAATTCAAATTTCTTGGCAAGTTTCGCCCAGGGTATTCGATTACCCATATGTGGTAACCGGTTACCACATTAAAAAATGCCCAAAAATGGCGCCATATGGAGGGAAACCTGTATAATCACCTGGTGCCTCCTGTTCTAAGCTCTGTTAAGCCTCTAAAACTTTCCCTTGGATAATAACTGTGAGAATGCTTGAGATAGCCTGTACACTGTCTCCTGAGCTGAAAATAACCTGCTGAATAAAATAAAACATACCGCTCGATTGCTGCGCAAAATAAACGTCGGAGCCTCTGATGTTCGCTGTTTAAACTCTTACGATAAAAGGGAACCCTGAGCCACAAAAACACCTTGATCCCATGTCTCGAGGACCAATGCCATGATATGCAGAGATGCGAAAAATGCAAAGAAACATAAGCCAGTAAATCCAAAACCATGAGGAAAATTTCAGGGTTCTACATCGATGAAGAATGATAAGTTTGGGTTGGGTTACAAGTCGCCGCTAGCTCTACCGAAGTTTAGGGGTCCTATCATGTTCACAAGCGCCAGGGTTATTTTTTATCAGATTCATGCAATAGGGGAAGACAAGGTCGATAGTGATTGCAACATGGATAGTGTTGCACCCCAAAATTTGCTCTCACCTTTTTCTAACACTAACTGGCTTTTGCTTTGCATTCATCTGCATATCCATTAGGTCATGAATTCATAATCATACTTTGCATGGGTCTTCTAAAACGTGGGATCAGGTGTTTCTCTGAATCAAATCATCAAGTATCAAGCTTACCTTCTTCAAGAATTGTCAGGCGTCAAGAGCCTAGGGTTTCATATTGGTTGGAAAACTTATATTCAATTGGTGCAAGGGATCAGGTTTACCAGGGATAGGGTTTCAAGATAGATATGGTTATTCAGTTACAATCAAGATCATGCAGAAGTTTGACCTAATCTTAGTCAAACCATCAAGAGTTATCTTCTATTTCAAGTTACCTGCATCAGTGGTTATTTCTCAGTCAATGGGTATTCAAGGTCAATTTGTTCCATATTGGATTTCATCAGGTTATCAAGTGGTGGTTCATGTGAGACTTGGTCCAGAAGATCATGTTTATCATGATCATAGGTTAAATTGTGCTCCTCTGTGGATTTATTTTCCCGAAGATTTATTCAGACAGATTCAAAGTGACTTAGGATTCTCTTGATCGAAGATTCAGAGGCTGCCTCATTCAGATGATTTTTATTTTTGTTGCAAGTTATTCAGTGGTTATGGTGTGTGTTTGATCAAATGTTGTGAAAAGTTTGGATTGGTGTGATGCGGTTAACCTTTTCTAGAACCATTTTCTATCTAAATTTTAATCCATACATTTGTATCCAATTTAATTCATTCAAACCATAAATCATCTTGTTCATTCAACTAACCATTTCTTTTTGTTCATAATCCATCTATATCCATTTCCTAATCCAAAATCCAAATTCTATCCAAATATCCATTTTGAACCATTTCCGTATACATTCTTTATTTCATCTCATAATCCATAAATCATTATTCTACACACAAAAAATCAGTATAGATTCATTTTACAATAGTCACATTACAAAGCCCACTAACCATATTGCCATAAATTTGTCCAAAAGGCCCATACATGATTTTTTGTACTAAATCCATCAAAAGAAAAAAAAATCAACAGACAATGCCAAAATTTTGCTACCACAGTGAAACCTAGTCAAAATGTACTATACTAGCCTTCTTGTCACCCACCCTTTTTCCATAACATAACATATACAAGCTGCCCACGCGACCAACCTCTGCAAAAACTGTAACGTCCTACTCCACATCAACCAAGCTTGCAACAAGCCAAAACCTGTCCGCAAATCTCATGTCATATTACACTCCAAAACAAAACTTCCTCACAGCTGCCTTCAGCGTGCCACAACCGACAACAAAAACCAAACCATCCACAATCTACAAACAGAAAGGACAACAACAACATTACTGATAGAAACCAATTTGACAGCATTTCACAGCTCACAAATTCTAACAGAATTTGAATCCAAAAAACCTATACTACCCTACCTATTTCGTGGTATAAAGGAGAAGCTACAACATAATTGAAGAGGGAAGGGATATTCATTCTTCATCATCTTTGATATATATGTTTAATACTCAACAGTTCTTGCCTCTACACCTTCAATAAGTGTCATCAATCACAGAACTCCTCACCAATCTTCAACTCTGTAATGAACATTTCTTCATCATCCTCAATCCACAACAAATTCAACGAGAAGAAACGAGGAAATCCACCTTCAAGTTTCAACACTAAACCGCTATAAATTTAGTTGCAAGAACTCTGCAACTCATTCACCTGCAAATCATTGAAACCGCAACGAAATTTATCAGCCAAAATCGACATCAATATGCAAAACCACAACGTTCAAAGAACTGGAGATGGAGATCGAGCAATCGAAGAAGAAGTGCGATTAATGGAAGTCAAAGCAGAGAGTTGGAGAATCGCACATACCTGGAGTTCTTCTTGTTTTCCATCATGTTGCTCACGCGTGAAGGAGCGCCAAAATTTCTCCGGTAGGTAAGCTCCAAAACTTCATATTATTCATATTTTTTATATATAGCACGATCTATGGGGAACTTTAATCGTATCGGAGAAATACAATCAACGGAGAAAAGATCACAGTTTGTGAAAGAGGAAAGAGGAAAGAGCATGACGTTTGCAACAATGAAAGCTTGTAGAGGCCGAGACAAGGTCTCCGCCGCCGTCAGCGCAAGGTAACGTCGTGGTGGAGGCGTTTCATTTCCGGCGGGGTTGAAGGCTTTGAGAACGGTTGCGGGAGGAGTGGTTTGAGTAGAGAGAGAGAAGAGCGGAGGAGTGTCGGGCGGTGAAGAACAGGGGACGACACAGAGTGAAGAGGTTTTTATTTTTATTTTGAAGGTTCTTTTGAAGTTTCTTAGAGTTGAGCCATGATGTCATGGATAGGGCCTTAAGCCCACTCAATTTCATTTTCATGCCCCAACTTCACTTTCTTACCCCCCTTGATTGCATAGTAAGGACTCTTGGGCCTGAGGTTTAAAGCCCATGTGTTTTTTCCGCTCGCACCACTATATTGCTCATTACACCCCCCGTGGCCTCATAAATTCTTGGGCCTACTGAATGCAAGCCCCATCCGCCTACTGTTGATACACCACTCAGATTTTTTTAAGGATTTAATTAACTAACTTTAGTTTTAATATTAATCTTAGGATTAGATATTAATTTTAGAATTTAGTTTTTAATTAGTTTTTAATTAGATTGTAATTAGATTTTAATTAATTCTAGAATTAGTTTTAATTTTAATTTAGAATTAGATTAGGATTATCTTTTGATTAGAATTTAACTAATTAACTTTGATTTTGATCTTAGCTTTATCTATATGATTTTTGGAGTTTATCTTACTTTGTCGTTAATTAATTCTTGAGTATGATGGCACTTGCATATATTTTCTTTGATGACTGATATGACTCTGTTCTTGAATATTTATTTGAGTTTAGATACTTGATGTTGTTTGTGATTGTGATACTTCGTGTTTACTTGTCGATTACCCCTGTATTCACATGATCCCTTAGGGTTCCTAGTCCCTCTGTTTAAGATGGGAGTAGGAGAGATATTATGCTCTCAACCCAAGCATGACAACATTAGGTAGATTTCCCTCCTAATCCTGACCTTAGGGCCACTTTGTATGATAACAGTTAGGATTCAGTTTTCCCTAGACCTTCTGTGCGTCTCTCTTTTCAATCTCAAACTTGTTTAACACATGTAATAAAGAACGACAAACGTTGTACGCTACGAGCCTTAAGTACACGGGGAATGATGAGTGGGGGGTTTCTCCTCACTTGTCTAGAGCGTTTAGCATATGCCCTTTGGACGATATACGACGCATTCACTCTCGTGTCATAGTCTTTAGTACGACGTGATTCTCAAACTAACTCAAACCACTTCACTAAAACTAACGAACCAAATTCAAATATTTTTATCCTTTGGGATTGTTCTTCAAATCATTTTTAGAAAAGAGTACGTTGTTTTTCCGTTCTACCGCAAACAGGCATTAACCCTAACTACTGGAACGGAGACTTAACATCACTCATGAAAACAATTAACCAACCAGTGGCCTAGTTACCCGAACTACGTTTGCTCTGATTTCTCATACTAGATGAGGATACTTAGGCACAAGAAGATGATGTCTTGGCGAGCAACCTTCCCCCCATCACCCGTAGTTTTCCGAACTACGTTGACTCTGACTTTCCCATTGCACGAGGGAATACCTAGGCATAGGACGGTGATGCCCTATCGAGTCTCTTCTTTTCTTTTACCCCAGTTTAGTAGTAGTTTTTAGATAACTCACCCTTTGGTTAGACAACAAGCGTGGATCCCGTTGAGTATAATATACGTGAGTATTGCTCATACCTTCCCCTTGCGTAACCGACTTCCGAACTCAAGATTTGGTTGCAATGACCTTCTCTTTTCCCATTCTTTCATGTTTTCTCCTATCGTTTCCTCTCCCTCTCTTTGGGATAAATAACGTTTGGTGGCGACTCTTCTGTTTTTTTTTCTTCCGGGTGTTTTTCGTAGTTGTGACAATTGGCGACTCTGCTGGGGATGTTGAACCCAAAGTCTCTGGTTCCCTATGCGAGTCAATCCTAGTGCTTGTCTGTTTTATTTTTTTTGGGTGTGTACATTTGTGTGTATGTGTGTATTTGTATGGTTTTTGTTGTATATCATTTCATTTTCATTATATTTTCCGCACTTTATCATATTATATTGTTGTTGTGTTGTTGGGTAGGGTGTTCCATTGAGAGATAAGCCTAATACCCAGGCTTGAGTATACACCTAGTATTAGTGTGGAGAGTATTTTCGGCTTGCATGTTTGGCATGCATGAGCCCTCGTGAAATTCGCGTCTAGATGAGGCTTTCTTTGAAGACATTCTATCATATGCATCTTGGACAGTTAAGGGGTGTTGGATTTGAAAACTAACGACTCTGGAGACCATTCATTAGGAAGTCAGTTGAGACCTCCCTGATTGACCATGATGCCGAACCAGAAATGGTGAACGTATTATCGTTTCTCGACCTGAGAGTCTGTGATACTAACGGCTGTTGCACCCCAAAATTTGCTCAACATCTTTTACCTGGTTTATGTTTCATTGCATTATCATTTGCATAGTTCTATCATTTGCATATCATGGCATATCATTCATCCAATAGGAGATCAAGTGTGATTATTATCAAGAGAAGCCTAGCAAGAAATCTTATCCAAGCTTGAGAAGTCATCCAAGTCATCAGGAGGTGGTGGGAGGTCTTGATCAGTTGAAGACTAACATTGAGGTATGAATATGAAATGTGAAGCATGTATTGTGAATATGAGATGTGTATAGAGCTCATGGAGTTCCTAGAGGTCTATGTTGGGGCTAAATCAAGCTATGGTGTCAAATGCAAGAGCTACAGTTGAGGTGTAAGCAATTAGGGTTTCATCTGGATCAACCCTAGGTCAATTATGAAATTGAAAAGAATTCAAGCCTACTTTGAGGTCATGAAGTTCATGGAATGATGTGATAAGAAATTTGTGGTGTTGTGCCAAGATCAAATCAAAAAGAGTCAAGAATGTGGGAAGTTGCTAAATTAGGGTTTCAGTGCAAATTACCATGTTTAGTGCCTAACTTCAAAGCCACATAAGTCAAGATACAAGTTTCAAATGGATCTTTGGCCAACATGAAACTTGTAGAGCATCTCAATACCTTTAATTTGAGTATTAAAAGTCCTTCATTGTATTTGTAGAACTCAGGTTATGGTCCAAACAAGTTACAGGTCACCAGATGAATGTGAAATTTATCTGTGAAAGTCACTTGACTTCCAAGAAAGTTTTGACCTAGAAATATGTTTCACATGAAATTTTGGCCAACATGAAAGTTGTTCCTCATGATCTTATCTTTCTAAATTGTACTAGAAGTTATCCATATGATTTGTAGAACTCAAGTTATGAGGTTTACAAGCCAGGGGTATTTTGGGAAAGTGAGATTATAGGTCATTTTCAAGCATAGGCCAAAATCTCCAACTTGCAAGCTTCAAATGGAAAATGGCTCAACATGGAAGTTGCTCAAAATATGGTTTTTAGGCTAGATAAGAGGTCATGAGGGATTGATTGAGCTCATAGCAAGAGTTGGTTTGAAATGGCTTGAAAAGGAAGAAAATTCAAATGATTAAAGGAGGGGAAAATAGGATTTTGTGTTACAAAACCAAAACCAAGCAAATAAGTACAGTTTTTGATTGGAAATTGCATTCTAAGATCATTGGCAATACCAGAATTTGGAGTTTAGTTCAAGTTTTGAGAGATAGCATACAGTTACTTCACTTGTAAGTTACATATGCAAAATCAAGGCACAAGGCAATTCAGGCCAACTTCTCCATCCAAACTCATTCTAAATGACATATGCAAGGTGTTAGAAACTTCTAGAACCAATGCCAAGCTTGCAATGCACGACTTTCATATTGAATTTTGAAGGAAAAATCAGAAAATGCAAATCACTGTTTTGGGCTTCAACTTGGATCCAAAGGCCCATGAAACTCTTCTATATATTCATTAGAGTGAGTTCAGATCAATTTTGAGCATCATTTCGCGCCAGAGCAAGCAAGAGCAAGAAAATTTTCTCAACTGCAAGTTGAAATCGAATTCTCAGATTCAAACCAATTCAAGTCAAATTGAGGTGTGCAATCTCTTCCTTGTGGATCATTGAAGCTATCTGAAGCATTTGGAAGCAAGCTACGAGCTCTAAGGACCTCTGTTTCAAGATCTATACCAGGTTTGCATTTCTTAAAATTCAGCATGATTTAGCATGAGATGATTAGATTTAGACTTGTGGTTAGGATCTACACATGACATAGATCGTTTTAGGCTTGATTTGAACTCAATTGGTGATGATTGAAGATGACATAGCTAATCCGTTTGGACTTGAATCTCTTGATTCATAAGGTTTCAATGTTAGTTGTTTAGATCAGGTTGATGTAGGCAACATGAGGATGAGATCTATACCATTAATTTTGAGTTTAGTGAGAGTTGTTGATGATGCTATTTCTGAAACTTGAACCGTGTTTGACTATGTGTTGAGAATTAGAGCATTTTGATGATGGATTTGGAATGTACGTAAATTTTTGAGCAAAATTGGTATATAGTTTGTTATGTTTGGTTGCCTGAACCTGGATCCTCACCGGAGAAGATGACCGGAGTCTTCTCCGGCCACCACCAACCACCATCCCTAATCTCCACTCTGATGACCTGAAATTTGGAGAAGATGACTTCATCACCGTTGGATCATTGCTTGACTCTTGACTACAACCAAGATCCAACGCACACGACTTAAAATTTGTTTTGAATTTCTGATGCCAAAACGCAGCGTATCACTTAATGCGCTGGCAAGCTGTGGCGCGTCCAGATCTTTGACCAGTCTCCAGATCCCATGGCTATTGTTTTATTTCAGTTTTATTTCATTTTTATTTCATTTTGTTTTATTTTAATTGCCTTGTTATTCCAAAAATCATATAAATTCCAATTTTGATCACAAAATTATTTTAAAAATATCCTCATGATCCTTATGGAATTTATGATTTTCTGGGATTAACAAAATGCAATTTCATGCATTTTTCAATTTAATTTGATTTTTCTCATTTTATTTTGTTCTTTATTTTTGCATAATTGGCTATCTATTTTGCTGAATTTAATTCTCCCAATTGGTTTAGAGTTTGGCTTTGATTTTTTAATATGTGTTAGGGTAGACATGTATGTTCCCTTAGAATTTTTCTTGGATTTTTAGAACAATATTAGGATCTGTTTTAGGTATTGAGATTAGGACCCTCCCAAATTTGTGGATTCCCTTTACCTATCTCAATGTAGGAATTGTTTAGATAACTTAGAAGTTGATTTAGGCTTCAATCTTTTTACATTAGGTTGTTCAAACATTTATGTTCCCCTAGGAATTTTATTAGAGTTTTGCAACTTGATTTTCTATTTTAGTTGTATTTTGCAAATGGCTTTTGTTTATGAATTCTTCTCTTGAGTGCTTTGGCTTGTTTGAGTTGGTTGGCTACCTTAAAGTTGATTTGAGCTTGGGTCTTTTTGTTGGAGCTTCTGGATTCATTGAAGATGTTTGAAATTGAGGATTGGAGCTTGGAGTTGAATGCTTTTCCTCTTGTGGAGCTTTTGTTTAGAAGCTTAGAGAATTAGGGTTTTAGGAAGGCCTTAGACCTAGTTTTGATTCTTTCTTCAAACATAGAGTGCATTTTTTGCCTCTATTCTATCCAATGACGCAAAGTCCTTCTTGGGAAGTTCCATCTCTACTTAGGAGGGATGAGTGGTATGCCCAAGTGAGTAGAACTTTGAGGATACTTTTCATCTGCCATGTTGAGTTCTTGGTGATTTCCTTTGGTTGTCATTATGTTGTTTAACATTATAACTTGATCTTGATGATTAATCCTCCTCTTGGAGTGTGCTTGTGGGAGCTTGAAGATTGATGAGGCTTGAAGATAGAAGCTTGCTTGAAGATGAAGCCTTTGCTGTCAACTTTGTTGTCCATTCAACTTTGCTGTTTAGAGTTGCTGTTGCTGTTTGCTGTAGGAGTTTGGTACTGTTGTTTGGGCTGTCTCCTCTGAGTCTTTTGTTTTTCTCTGTATTGTCTTTTGCTTGTGTTGATTACCTCTAGGTTTGAGGTGGAGCTTGTCTCCTCTTGCCTATTGTTTTCTCTCTTGCCTCAATGGTATTGTTGCATTGCATGCATGTTTATTGTTTACTGTTTACTGTTTACTGTAATTGCTTGCTGTCTTTTGCTGTTTATCCCCTAGGATCTCTGATTTCCTCTGTGCAAGAGGAAATTATGACAGACATTAGGTTTGTAAACCATGCATGACAACATTAGTTAGTTCCCCTTTCAACCATAGTTTTAGGGTCTTTCTCTTCTCATCTCAAAACAATTCAAAAACACAATAATAAGGATAACGCGTGCTATACGCTACGAGCCTTAAGCTATTTGAGAAAAGGTTATTGGAGGGTCACTCTTCAGTAATCTGACTGCTTAGTAGGGTACCCTTAGGGTGACATGCGGCGTAGTCACTCTCAGATCACAAGTCTTTAGTGCAGTACAAGTTATAAACAGACTAAAAAAACATTTCTTTCGTAAAAAAAACTCAAACAAACGTCCAAACTCTATTTTGTCCTCTTGGACCCTTAATCTGGAAAACCCTTTCTTAAGGAGATAAAAAACTGTCAGACAAACTTGTGTCTTCCGTAGCCCGAACTACGTTTGCTCTGATCTTTCATGCTGTATGAAAGTACGTAGGCATAAGATGCGATATCCTAGCGAGCAACCTTCCCCTCCTTTCCCGTAGGTAGCCGAACTACGTTGACTCTGATTTCTCGTTCCAGACGGGAATACATAGGCATAAAGTGCGATACTTTTCCGAGTCATTTTCTTTTCTTTTTAACCCATACCTTTAGCGTAGATAGAATAACACACCCTTAGATAGAAAACAAGCGTGGATCCCGTCGAGTACGACGAACGTGAGGGGTGCTAATACCTTCCCCTTGCGTAACCGACTCCCGAATCCAGGATTTGGTTGCGATGACCATTCCTTTCCCTCTTTGTGTTAGGTTTACTCTGAGCGTTTCCTTTCCCTTTTATGGGATAAATAACACACGGTGGCGACTCTTCTGTCATAGCCGGCGCTGATTTTCGCAGTAGTGACAGCTGGTGACACTGCTGGGGACTCCGGTTCCCTATGCGAGTCAATCCTAGCGCTTGTTTTCCCGTCTGGGGTGTTGTATGTATTTACCTTTCTACCTTTACTTTCAGCATTATATTATTGTTGTTGTGCTGGAAAGAGGGTTAGACTGAGAGATGAGCCGGACCTGGGCTTGAGTTTGCACATAGACTTAGAAGTAGAGAGTAGTGGTCAGCCTGCTTGCTTGGCTCGCACCAGCTAGCCGCGAAATCTGCGCTCGGACGAGATTCTCTTTGATGCTTCTTGCCTGGCCCTTAGGGCTCGACAAGTCGTCTGACCCGAGGATTGTCGACTCTGGGGACCTATCAATTGGGATTCAACTAAGTGAGGCCGCTTCAAGGGATGATGATGCCACACCTTCTGGGTATCGTATCATCGCTCTTGAAAGTCTGTGACGTTGAACCCGCATAGGATGTCGTACCTCGTCTGCGAGTTAAGTACATACCTGTGAGGGGTAGGTAGGTCTATTTGCAGGAAACCTTTGACCTCAGAGTACCTGGTTTATCTCTGTCAGTGTGATGTGGTTACAGGGTTCTTTTGAGTGGTTGGTTTGGTTTGAGGCGAAGATTTGATGGTTCTCAGGCTTCAGTACAAAGCATCATAGTTCATCAGCATTGCACTTGATCTCCTGTTTGCATATGCATGTGTATTTTCATGTTTGCATTTCATTAACGTGTATTTATGTTGCAGGTGTGATCATTCCCCTCTGATTCTAGTATATCTTCTGGCCAGACATGGAGTCCATGAAGAGGACAGTTGCTTACCGGTTACATTCACCAGATATCAGTTCCTTGCTGGGATTAGTTGCTCTAGCAGATGAGAGAGTGAGGGCTGAGTTCAGAGTATCTTATGGGAGATTGCTTAGTTTGTTGTACAGGCCTTCAGCATTTGAGACGACTGGGGTGTATACTTTGATGCAGTTTTATGAGCCTCAGCTGAGATGTTTCCTGTTCCCCGGCTATGTTCTGGCACCCACTTTGGAGGAGTATTCTGCTATGTTGGGAGTTCCTGTGTTAGACCAGATGCCCTTTATACATGTTGATACTGAGCCTGAGTTGGCTACACTTGCTAAGATTGTCAGTTTGGACGCTTCTGAGTTCCTGGGAGGTCTGGTCAAGCTAAACGAAGCTTATGGTTTTCACCTGTCTGTCCTGGTTGAGAAGGCTACACAGTGCGCGAATAGTGGATGTTGGGTTGCCTTCAGTGCCATTATAGTTGTCTGCATCTATGGGATTGTCTTGTTTCCCAATGTGCCAGATTTTGTTGACTCAGATGCCTTCTTGATTCTTGCCTCGAAGAATCCAGTTCCTACTCTCTTGGGCGATGTTTATCATTCTATTCACTATAAGAATGAGAAACGTCGTGGCAAGAATGTTTCCTGCTGTCTTCCTCTTTTATACAGATGGTTCCAGGGACATCTTCCGAAGACATGGCCTTTTGTTGATGCTGTTGGTACTTTGGATTGGTCTTCCCGGTTGATGGGGATATCTGCTGAGAACATCATTTGGTTTGATCGAAGCATGCTTGGCATTGATATTATATATAGTTGTAGTGGCTTTCCAAATGTCCCTTTGATTGGACGGAAAGGTTGTATCAACTATAACCCTTCTTTGCTGGTGAGACAGTTTGGTTATGCCTTGAGAGATGCTCCTATTGAGGTTGAGATACAGGAATCTCTGTATCTCACGGGCTTATTAGGCGAGGTTGTTTTGATCAGGTTGAGACATGCATGGGCTAACATCCATAGGAGAGGGAAAGCTTTGCTTGGTAAGAGCAATAGCAAAGCTTATGATCCTTATTTGGCTTGGATCCACGAGAGAGATAGGATTTCCTTGATGCCATATCCTGCTGTGGAACCTTTGTATCTTCCAGTGATTGAGGTACCTACTTCGGTAGAGATTGAGAAGTATAACAAATTGTTGGCTGAAAATGAAGAATTGAAGAAAGCCAATGACGAGTTAGAGAAAGAGATCTTCCAGTTGCGTCATGAGAAGAATGAAGCTACCTTCACTGTGAAGTAACAGATTGAGTTGATTAATAGGTTGGGTTCAGATTTGACTGAAGAGACCAACAAGAGGGAAAAGGTGGGAGTAGCCTTGAACGGTGTTAGCAAGGTGCTTGCTTCCAAGAAGGAACTCTTAAACAAAGCTTATTCCCGACTCGACAAGTGGGAAACATTGTGGAATACCATGCTTACCAAGCGGAAGGAGCGTGAGGATGAGCTGAAGCTACAGATTGCCATGCTAGAGGCGCAGATTAGAGCCCAGGATGCGAAAATTGCCGAAGAGACGTCACTTATGAGCGCTGTTGAGCTTAGATTGAGTGACCTTGGCAAAGAGCTGAAAGGTTGTGAAGTGAAGGCCGGTTCCAAGAGATGCAGACTCGACGAGTGTTTTGTCGAAGGAACCTATAAGGACGACGCCAAAAAGCTGAGATCCACTGTTGAGCGACATGCATTGCTTATACAAGAGCTAATCTCCAAACTAGGTCATTCGGAGGCGTTGAGGATATTGGAAGATGTCAGAGCATGCCATTTGGCCTGATTTATCTTTGCTTTGCTTTTGTTATCTGTACTTGTATTTTGACCATCGCCAGGCTTGTTGGCCGAGGTCTCTTCAGTTGTATTCAGTCATATCTTGTACTTTGCCTCTTGGCATTTGTTTATGTATGAGGATTTTCTGATTCTTTGCTTGCTTGATTGGGACTCCATTGTCATGATGGCCTTCTCTCTGAAACTAGAATCGGGGGGGAATATAACCTGTAGCATATTTATACGTTTGCATCTGCATACTCATATTGCATGATCAGTTTTTTTGAATCTGTATCTTATTTCCTGCATCTCACAGGTTTCAGGATTGACAACCAGAGAACGCACTGTTATTCTACCAGGAACAACTGCAAGAGAATCATGGATCAAGTTCAAGTCGAGATGCAGGAAATTCGTGAGAAGTTGGCACTTTTCATGCAAGCAATGGAAACTGTGGTCAAGGGCCAGGAGAATCTCCAGAATCTGGTGCAACCGCTGTTGGTGCGGGCGAATGGAAATACTGATTATCACTCTGTTGGAACTCCTCATAGGGAAGACGGGATACCTACAGTGGTCGTTCCCACAAGTGGTGGAGTTGGTGCCGGTGATGGCAATGGCAATGGAAATACTGGTGCTGGTGCTGGTAATTGTAACACTGGTAATGGTAACATTGGTACTGGAAACGCTAGAAATGGCGATGGGAATGTTGTTAACAATACAGGTAATGCTGGAGATGCTGATCAAGGGTTAGCTGACAACACTGGTTTTGGGAACAATAACCAAGGGTTTGGCAATGGTAATCGTGATGGTAATTTTGGTTTCAACAATCAAGGCTTTGGCTACGATGGCTATGGTAACAACAATCAAGGGTATTGAATGTTGACTTTGGTAACATGAACAACAACAGTGCTGGGATGGTGCCTTTCAACACTGGTTATGGACTAGGTGGGGTCAACCAAGGATTCGGTAACAGAGGACAGGGTCCTATTTTCAATCAACAGGGATATGGCCGTAATGCTGGTTACGAGGGATATGGCAATGAGAATCTGAACTGGGGCGAGGATCGCTAGGAAGACGCTTTCTCTGGACAAGACGTGGAATTTGAAAGGCCTAATGATAATGATAAGAGGTTCAAAATGCTGGAAGAGCAGATCAAAGGGATAGCCAATCAGAACTTTGCTGGGTTAGATATGACTACCATGGGACTAGTGCCTGGGCTGAGGGTGCCTTTGAAATTCAAAGCTCCAACATTTGACAAGTATAAGGGGGATACATGCCCTAGAGTTCATGTACGTTCTTATTACAGAAGAATGTCTGCATACTCTGACGACGAGAAGATGCTTATGCATTTCTTTCAAGACAGTTTATCGGGACCATCGCTGGAATGGTACAGGGGACTGGAGCCCACCCAAATTAGAAGCTGGAAAGAATTGGCTGATGCTTTTGTTAAACATTACCAGTATAATAGTGACTTGGCGCCAAACAGGGTTCAGTTGCAGAGTTTGTCTCAGAAGAATGGTGAGAGCTTCAAGGAGTATGCGCAGCGCTGGCGTGATATTGCGGCTAGGGTTCATCCCCCTTTGGTTGAAAGAGAGTTGATTGATATGTTTATTGGAACATTCTCTAGAATGTACTACGACAAATTGCTTAATGTCTCGATGGGTAGTTTCTCCGACATGATTCTCATGGGAGAATGGATTGAAAACGGAATTAAGATTGGGAAGATTCAGGCAGGTGAATCCACCTCAGCTGGAGGTGCAAGGAAAGCCTTTGGTGGAAGGAGACAAGGCGACGCCAGTGCGGTATATGGTGGTCGAGGTCGTGGAAGAGGTAGGAATCAGTATCAGCCACAGCAAGTTGCTAGTGTTACTATCCCGATACCTCAGCAAAAACAACAACAGCAACAACAACAACGGCAACAACAGCCGCAGCAACAGAGAATGCACCCTGCTCAGCGTAGGATTCAAGAGGGTAGGCCGAAGAGAGTATTTGAAGCACCTCCTTCAACTTATGCTGAACTGCTTCAAACGCTGTTGGGTTTGAATTTGGTTGAAAAGAGAACGATGGCCCCGTTGACGGGCACTCCTCCATTTGGTTTTGACGCTGGTAAACATTGTGATTTTCATTCCGGGGCGCCCGAACATGATATTGAAGGTTGCCATGCTTTCAAACACAAGGTTCAAGATTTGCTTGATAGTAAGGCCATTAACTTTGGTCAAGATGGTCCCAATATTGTACAACAACCCATGCTGAATCATGGAGCGAATGCTATCATAACGGAAGAGAATTTGAACTTGGTTATGGATGTGAATGAATTAAAGACACCGTTGAGTTATGTTAAAAGTAGACTGTTGAAAGGGGGCGTATTCCCCGGATGTGACGAATATTGTCTGGATTGCTGGACCCAACCAGAGGGTTGCGCTGATTTGAAAAGAGGTATCCAAGCCATGATAGATGAGGGGATTTTGCAATTTGATCAGACCGCTGTTGAGAAGCCTGTTGAGGCACTGTTTGAAAAGCAGGATGAGATTGCAACGGTTACCATCCCAAGGAAGACTATTACGATATCGGCGCCCGTCAAGCGGCCGACTATCACAATAACAAAAGCAGGACCTGTTCCTTTTGAGAGTACAAAAGTTGTTCCATGGACATATGGGTTAGAAGCGTACTGTAATGGAGAAAAGATTGAGGTGAATAGCCAGCCGGCAGGGGCAGTTGACAATGTTGTTGGAACGGGAGGCATGACCCGTAGTGGAAGAATATTCACCGCACCTGAAGTTGAAGCAGAGAGGGTTGCTAAAGGAAAGGCCAAGGTGAATGAAAGTGGACCATCCCAGTTGAAAGAGAAAGACACGTCGCTCAAGGACGTAGAAGAGTTCATGAGGCTAATTCACAAGAGCGATTATAAGATTGTTGAGGACTTACAACAGACACCCTCAAAACTTTCAATCCTATCTTTGTTACTTTGTTATGAGGTTCATCGAAACGCTTTGTTGAAGATATTGGACACGTCATTTGTACCTCAGGAGGTTTCTGTCAACCAGCTAGAGAGGGTACTGGTGCATGTCAATGCTGGACATAGTTTGGGTTTCACTGATTTTGATCTAACACCTAGAGGCCGAGAGCATAATATGGCTTTGCACATATCGGTGGAGTGCTGGGGCACTGTAATGTCGCATGTTCTTGTGGATACCGGATCATCTCTAAATGTATTGCCTAAGAAGGCTATGATGAAGTTAGATATCCGGGGAATTATTTGCACGCCAAGTGACTTGGTTGTGAGGGCGTTTAATGGAACGAGAAGGTCGGTGTTTGGATCGATAAGGTTGCCGTTGCAGGTCGGGCCGGAAATATTTGACACTGAATTTTATATCATGGATATTCATCCAGCTTATAGCTGTTTACTTGGGTGTCCATGGATACACACTGCAGGGGCTGTGACGTCCACACTGCATCAGAAGCTTAAGTTTGAAGCCGGTGGTGGCATTGTTACTATTTGTGGGGAAGAGGACATCTTGGTCAGTCATCTCTCATCATTCAAGTACGTTGAAATGGATGGAGAAATCCACGAAACGCCCTACCAAGCCTTCGAAGGGTTGCAAATCAAAGACAAGTCCAGTGTTCCCAGCAAAGTGCCAGAGGTTGACGTGGCTTCATACAAAGACGCTCAAGCGTTGGTTCAGACTGGTGATACCAAGGGTTGGGGTCAAGTGTTGGAAATTCCTGTCAAGATGGACAAGTTTGGACTAGGGTATCGCCTAACATCAGCATCTTCTTCACAGAAAGCACCCAAGTTCAAAGGACCAGTGATGATTACTCCAAAGGGAGTCTGCTTTGAGACGATTAATGCTGTTTCTGATTCTGAAGACGGAGATAGTGATTGTGACATAGACGCATGGATCAAGCCTAGCGTGCCAGGACAAAGTCTCTGCAACTGGTCCATCTGGGAAATTGTCCCAGTGACTACAAAAGAGTAATGATTTGTTTTCTTGATTATTGTATAATCCTGTGTCCTACCCGGGGCATAGTGATTTTGTTTTAGGGCCACCTGCTTATGTGTATGCACTATTTAATCATTGAATAAAGGCGTTTTTCTCATACAAATTTTGTGTTCCCTGTTTTTCCTGTTTTTATTTTAACAATAAATGGCAACGTGGTTATGAGCTTTGTTTGCACTCATTTGAAGCATTTAACCATTTCCTTTGCAGGATTCATATTTCAGATGACACCGAACACGAACTTCCTATGACTCGCTTTGACTTCGAGCACCCGGTATTTCAAGCTGAGGAAGAGATTGTTGAGGATAGTGACTTGCCAGAGGAGTTGACTCGACTGTTGAAACAGGAAGAAAGAATCATTCTGCCTCATCAGGAAGAGATTGAGATTATCAACGTGGGGTCCGAGGGAATTGTCAGGAACATCCGGATAGGGGCTGCACTGCAAAGTGACATCAAGCAGGGTCTGATTGAGATGTTGCAAGAGTACAGTGATATCTTTGCTTGGTCGTACGAGGATATGCCAGGATTGGATACTGACATGGTTGTTCATCGTCTGCCATTGCGAGAAGAATGTCCGCCTGTTAAGCAGAAACTTAGAAGAACCAGACCAGATATGTCTTTGAAGATTAAGGAGGAAGTTCAAAAATAGTGGGATGCTGGGTTCCTGGCTGTTACAACTTATCCATCATGGGTCGCCAATATAGTACCGGTACCAAAGAAAGACGGTAAGGTGCGGATGTGCGTAGACTATCGTGATTTGAATAAGGCAAACCCAAAGGATAACTTTCCGCTTCCTCATATTGATGTGCTGGTCAATAACACTGCTCAATTCTCCGTGTTCTCCTTCATGGATGGCTTCTTGGGTTACAATCAGATAAAAATGGCGCCAGAAGACATGGAGAAAACAACCTTCATTACCCCCTGGGGAACATTTTGCTACAAAGTGATGCCCTTTGGTTTGAAGAACGCTGGGGCAACATATCAACGTGCTATGACGACACTCTTTCATGACATGATGCATAAAGAGATCGAGGTTTATGTTGATGATATGATTGCCAAATCCCAGACGGAGGAAGAGCATTTGGTCAATCTGCTGAAACTGTTCAAGAGGCTTAGGAAATTCAGGTTGAGGCTGAATCCTAACAAGTGCACCTTCGGGGTGAGATCCGGTAAACTATTGGGGTTTATCGTGAGCGAAAAAGGAATTGAGGTTGATCCTGCTAAGATAAAAGCAATACAAGAAATGCCAACGCCTAAAACAGAAAAAGAAGTGCGTGGGTTTTTAGGGAGGTTGAACTACATTGCTCGGTTCATATCTCACCTAACCGCTACATGCGAGCCATTATTCAAGTTGTTGAAAAAGAATCAGGTTGTGACCTGGAATGAAGATTGTCAAAGGGCGTTTGAAAAAATAAAAGAATATTTGCAGGAACCTCCAATATTGATACCCCCAGTAGCAGGGAGACCATTGATTATGTATTTGACGGTTCTTGAGGAAAGTATGGGTTGTGTTCTCGGTCAACATGACGAGACCGGACGTAAAGAGCATGCAATTTACTACTTGAGTAAAAAGTTCACAGATTGTGAATCCCGTTACTCAATGCTCGAAAAGACGTGTTGTGCGCTAGCCTGGGCTGCCAAACGTTTGAGACAGTACATGTTAAACCATACAACCATGCTAATTTCAAAGATGGATCCGATCAAATATGTATTTGAAAAGCAAGCACTCTCTGGGAGAATTGCTCGATGGCAGATGGTGCTGACAGAATATGATATTCAATATGTTTCTCAAAAGGCTATCAAAGGTAGTGTTCTGTCAGATTACCTAGCGGAGCAGCCGATTGAAGATTACCAACCAATGAGGTTTGAGTTTCCTGACGAGGATATCATGTACTTAAAAATGAAGGATTGTGATGAACCGTTGCCGTATGAAGGTCCAGAGTTGGGTTCCAAATGGCAATTGATATTTGATGGCGCTGTTAATTCCTACAGTAGTGGAATAGGGGCAATTATCACTACTCCTCAAGGGACGCACATTCCCTTTACTGCCAGATTGACCTTTCTAGTTACCAATAATGAGGCTGAATATGAGGCGTGCATTATGGGTCTCGAGGAGGCTATTGATTTGAGAATCAAATATCTTAATGTATACGGGGACTCTGCTATAGTGGTCAACCAGATTAAAGGAGAATGGGAGACGCGGCAGCCCAATCTGATACCCTATATGAATTATGCAAGGAGATTGTTACCTTTCTTTGACAAGGTAGAATTGCACCATGTACCACGAGCAGAAAATCAGATGGCAGACGCTCTCGCGACTTTGTCTTCAATGTATAAAGTTAACTTCTAGAATGAGGCTCCCAGGATTGTTATCTCTCGCCTTGATAGGCCCGCCTTCATATTCGCCATTGAGGAAACATCCGATGGCAAACCGTGGTATTTTGATATCCAGAATTTCCTGAAGAACCAAGAGTATCCGGCTGGGGCATCCAGTCAAGATCAGAAGACTCTTAGGAGATTGGCTGGCAATTTTTATTTGAATCCGGATAGCGTCCTATACAAGAGAAACCAAGACTTGGTGTTGTTGTGATGTGTGGATGAGAAAGAGGCTAAGTTGCTCATGGAAGAGATTCATGAAGGTACATTTGGCACACATGCTGGCGGACATGCAATGACGAGAAAACTGTTGCGGGCAGGTTACTATTGGCTAACGATGGAAACAGATTGTTTCAAGTTCGCGGAGCGGTGTCATAAATGTCAAATTTATGCGGACAAAATTCATGTGCCTCCGATCCCTTTGAATGTTATGTCATCACTGTGGCCTTTCTCAATGTGGGGAATTGATATGATCGGCAAGATTGAGCCCGCGACATCAAACGGACACCGGTTCATTTTGGTCGCTATTGATTACTTCACTAAATGGGTGGAAGCAGCGTCATATGTTAACGTCACCAAACAAGTAGTAGCCAGATTTATCAAAAGAGATATTATCTGCAGGTATGGAATCCCAGAGCGGATTATCACTGACAACGGCTCAAACTTGAATAACAAGATGATGAAAGAGATGTGTCAGAATTTCAAGATCGAGCATCACAACTCTTCTCCTTATCGGCCCAAGATGAATGGCGTTGTCGAAGCGGCCAATAAGAACATAAAGAAGATTGTTCAGAAGATGGTTGTGACCTATAAGGACTGGCATGAGATGTTGCCTTTTGCTTTGCACGGTTATCGTACGACGGTACGCACGTCAACCGGGGCAACCCCTTTCTCATTGGTGTATGGCATGGAGGCAGTGTTACCATTGGAGGTTGAGATTCCTTCTTTGAGGGTTTTACGCGATGTTCAACTTGATGAGGCAGAATGGGTAAAAGATAGACTGAATCAGCTCAGTTTAATGGATGAGAAGAGACTGGCTTCTCTCGCATATGGTCGGTTGTATCAGGGCCGGATGAAGAAAGCTTACGATAAGAAGGTATGTCCTCAAAGCTTTCAGACGGGTGATCTTGTGCTGAAAAAGATTCTCCCACCACAATCAGATCACAGGGGCAAATAGACACCCAACTACGAAGGTCCATATGTCGTTAGAAAGGTTTTCTCTGGAGGAGCCTTACTGTTGTCCACCATGGATGGTGAGGACTTTACGTCTCCTGTGAATTCGGACGCAGTTAAAAAATACTTTGCTTAAAGTGACCCACTGGACAGAAAAAGAGAGTCCAGGCAAAAATGGGGCATCCCGGCGAACCATAAAAAGGAATAAAAGGTTCGGGCAAAAGTTAGGGATAAAATTGAAAAGATGTACACCCGCGGAGTTGAAAACCTGAAAAGGGCAATTTCGGAAGAAAAAAAAAGGGTATCCCGGTGAACTGAAAACCCGCAAAGGGCGGTTCACGCAAAAGTTAGGTATTTGAAAAAAAGCAAATGTCTACGGTCCGAGTTTGATACTGCATTGCTTGATGGTTTGGGAATACCTGAGGGTCGTATCCGAAATAATCTCTTTTGAAGATCAAGTACCGGGAAAGCGCTAGAGTTGGGCGAGTCATAGGAGAATCAGCTCATGGTGTTTGTCTGTACCACGCTGCCGACATGTATATCAAATTTGGTTTGTATCTTTCTTTGTGCTTCTTGTGCATATGTTGTATCTTGCTTGTGCGTAACTTCCTCTTTTCAGGAGTTACATCCAGTGTACAAAGCCTTGCCTATTTACAGGCTCATTCAATAAAGCATGTTATTCAGTACTCGATGTTTGTTCTTTACTGTTTTGTTTGTGAAAAACGCCGATGTTTTTGATGAACTTGCACTTGCATAAACTTGCTGGCCCTTGCCAATAACTGCTAAAACTTCGAATTGACTAAATGAACGTCACGGATATTAAATCGGATAGATTTTGTTGTGTAGATTTGTGTTGTCTTGTTTGTGTTTTGCAGGGTCCGTACCTTTGAAACAAACGGTCAGGAATTGTATTCCCCAGCCAAAGTCTCTTGACGTAGGGCCAGACTTCAGCTGATGTCGTTCCTTGGCAAGTCGTATCTTATCCCTAGAGAGTGGAGACGACGCTTATTCCTACTAGATGTGGAATTGTCCTCCCCGAGAGAGTATTACCAGGAATGTCGCCCGAAGAATATCCTCATGGAAGCTGTCCATAGGATATCCCCAGCAGGTCAAAATCAATATCCCCGGCAGAGGACGCCTCCCCAGAGGATGGTTATTCCCTTCCCCGCAGGTCGTCATTCTTTCGTCAGGATGATTTGTCCTCAGCAGAGTTTGAAGATCTGAGTTTGTAGACTGTGTCCCGACAGTGTAGTTCTTCCCCCCAGAAAGGTCGCATCTTTCCCTAGCAGGGTTTGTGTTTTCTTCCCAGAAGGGTCTGATCTCTTCCCAGCAGAATTGGTTGTTGTGTCCGGCATTTATTTTGCCGGAATACTTTGTGATACCCAGCGGAGTTGGTTTTGTTCTTAGCCATTTCATACCAGAGTGTTTCTCAGCAGTTTGAGCCTGCATCAGCATTTACATATATCATCATATTTGCATATACCCAAACGCATAGCATTTCCATGTCGAATGGAGCATTACGCCATTGTCAAACATACGCATTTTGAAACATAAGCCAGGTTGGTTAACCTTGTGTTTTCAAGTGTTGATTTCCCCTGCAGGTGGAGGGAGCTCTTGCTCAGTTTAATTACCAGATAAGCAAGGTCTCGGTGTGAAACATGTAATGATAATGTTCGTTTTGTCATCATTCCCCACAGAATGGCTTAGATTAGTTTCTCTTATCCCTCCAGCGGAGTATTTCTTCAAAGTTGTTGTTATGTCAGTGTCAAAAGATTTCGTGAATCAATTTTTGGAAGTTGCCGCCTATGTCGAAGTAGGTGTCTGGCAGTTTGAGTTTAGAAAATCCCCAATAGAGTCCTTCTCAGATTTGCTGCCATGTCCGCGCTAAAAGTTTGAAGATTGGACTAGTATTTTGTTACCCATTTGATTGATGGAGTTAGATACTGCAAAGATGGGCAGAGAAGTTGTACCAGAGTTATTTTCCCGTAGTGGTGACAGAGTTATTTTCCTGTATTTGACAGAGTATTTTCCTGTATTTGGAAGAGCTGTTTCCCGTAATGATGGCGGCGTTACTTTCCTGTATTTGGCAGAGTATTTTCCTGTATTTGACAGAGTATTTTCTTGTATTTGGCAGAGCTGTTTCCCATAATGATGGCGGCGTTATTTTCCTGTATTTGGCAGAGTTATTTCCCGTAGTAGTGACGGAGTTAGTTCCTGTGTGTAGGCAGAGTTACTTCTTATTTGGTGATAAAATTATTTCCTCAGTGGAAGTCGCCAAAGTTACTCCCTGTGTTGTTGGCAGAGTTATTTCCCCAGTAAAAGCGTCAGAAACGATCGTTACCTGTAATGGATAGAGATCGCGCCTGTGTTGATAGAGATTGTTGCCTGTGATTGACAGCGATTTGCACATATGTTGATAGTGATTGCTACCCGTGTGGACGGAGTCATTATCCGTAATCGACGGATCATCCCCAGTGGAGTTGTGCCCTGTGACTGACAGAGATCGTTATTCCAATTATAGACAGAATTGTACCCATGTTGATGGAGTCCTTCCTCGTGTTGACGAAGTTTAGTCTCTTTGTGTACGGGATTGTTTCTCGTAAAGTTAATTCGATGCTGAAATCAAAAGTTTTATTAGAAGATTGATCAGTTGTTGCCGTAACAACTAGGTTCAGCACAACGGATGTTGTTCACCAAGCAGTTTGTGCAGTTCGTGTCTGCAGTTGGCAAATTTCCGGGTTTCTTGGTATTCAACCGTCTTTTACCTCGATTGTTTGAAGGTCGTTCCCTCTTCACCCAGTCGGGTCCAAGCCGTTTGAATAGGGGCAGCTGTTGCACCCTAAAATTTGCTCAACATCTTTTACTTGGTTTATGTTTCATTGCATTATCATTTGCATAGTTCTATCATTTGCATATCATGGCATATCATTCATCCAATAGGAGATCAAGTGTGATTATTATCAAGAGAAGCCTAGCAAGAAATCTTATCGAAGCTTGAGAAGTCATCCAAGTCATCAGGAGGTGGTGGGAGGTCTTGATCAGTTGAAGACTAACATTGAGGTATGAATATGAAATGTGAAGCATGGATTGTGAATATGAGATGTGTATAGAGCTCATGGAGTGCCTAGAGGTCCATGTTGGGGCTAAATCAAGCCATGGTGTCAAATGCAAGAGCTACAGTTGAGGTGTAAGCAATTAGGGTTTCATCTGGATCAACCCTAGGTCAATTATGCAATTGAAAAGCATTCAAGCCTACTTTAAGGTCATGAAGTTCATGTAATGATGTGATAAGACATTTTTGGTATTGTGCCAAGATCAAATCAAGAAGAGTCAAGAATGTGGGAAGTTGCTAAATTAGGATTTCAGTGCAAATTACCATGTTTAGTGCCTAACTTCAAAGCCACATAAGTCAAGATACAAGTTTCAAATGGATCTTTGGCCAACTTGAAACTTGTAGAGCATCTCAATACCTTTAATTTGAGTATTAGAAGTCCTCCATTGGATTTGTAGAACTCAGGTTATGGTCCAAACAAGTTACAGGTCACCAGATAAATGTGAAATTTATCTGTGAAAGTCACTTGACTTCCAAGCAACGTTTGACCTAGAAAGAGGTTTCACATGAACTTTTGGCCAACATGAAAGTTGTTCCTAATGATCTTAGCTTTCTAAATTGTACTATAAGTTATCCATATGATTTGTAGAACTCAAGTTATGAGGTTTACAAGCCAGGGGTATTTTGGGAAAGTGAGATTATAGGTCATTTTCAAGCATAGGCCAAAATCTCCAACTTGCAAGCTTCAAATGGAAAATTGCTCAACATGAAAGTTGATCAAAATATGGTTTTTAGGCTAGAAAAGAGGTCATGAGGGATTGATTGAGCTCATAGCAAGAGTTTGTTTGAAATGGCTTGAAAAGGAAGAAAATTCAAATGATTAAAGGAGGGGGAAATGGGATTTTGTGTTACAAAACCAAAACCAAGCAAATAAGTACATTTTTTTATTGGAAATTGCATTCTAAGATCATTGGAAATACCAGAATTTGGAGTTTAGTTCAAGTTTTGAGAGATAGCATATGGTTACTTCACTTGTAAGCTACATATGCAAAATCAATGCACAAGGCAATTCAGGCCAACTTCTCCATCCAAACTTATTCTAAATGACATATGCAAGGTGTTAGAAACTTGTAGAACCAATGCCAAGCTTGCAATGCACGACTGTCATATTGAATTTTGAAGGAAAAATCAGAAAATGCAAATCACTGTTTTGGGCTTCAACTTGGATCCAAAGGCCCATGAAACTCTTCTATATATTCATTAGAGTGAGTTCAGATCAATTTTGAGCATCATTTCGCGCCAGAGCAAGCAAGAGCAAGAAAATTTTCTCAACTGCAATTTGAAATCGAATTCTCAGATTCAAACCAATTCAAGTCAAATTGAGGTGTGCAATCTCTTCCTTGTTGATCATTGAAGCTATCTAGAGCATTTGGTAGCAAGCTACGAGCTCTAAGGACCTCTGTTTCAAGATCTATACCAGGTTTGCATTTCTCAAAATTCAGCATGATTTAGCATGAGATGATTAGATTTAGACTTGTGGTTAGGATCTACACATGACATAGATCGTTTTAGGCTTGATTTGAACTCAATTGGTGATGATTGAAGATGACATAGCTGATCTGTTTGGACTTGAATCTCTTGATTCATAAGGTTTCAATGTTAGTTGTTTAGATCAGGTTGATGTAGGCAACATGAGGATAAAATCTATACCATTAATTTTGAGTTTAGTGAGAGTTGTTGATGATGCTATTTCTGAAACTTGAATCGTGTTTGACTGTGTGTTGAGAATTAGAGCATTTTGATGATGGATTTGGAATGTACGTAAAATTTTTAGCAAAATTGGTATATAGTTTGTTAGGTTTGGTTGCCTGAACCTGGATCCTCACCGGAGAAGACGATCGGAGTCTTCTCCGGCCACCACCAACCACCATCCCTGATCTCCACTCTGATGACCTGAAATTTGGAGAAGATGACTTCATCACCGTTGGATCATTGCTTGACTCTTGACTACAACCAAGATCCAACGCACACGACTTAAAATTTGTTTTGAATTTCTGATGCCAAGACACAGCGTATGACTTAATGCGCTGGCAAGCTGTGGCGCGTCCAGATCTTTGACCAGTCTCCAGATCCCATGACTCTTGTTTTATTTCAGTTTTATTTCATTTTTATTTCATTTTGTTTTATTTTAATTACCTTGTTATTCCAAAAAATCATATAAATTCCAAATTTGATCACAAAATTATTTTAAAAATGTCCTCATGATCCTTATGGAATTTGTGATTTTCTGGGATTAACAAAATGCAATTTCATGAATTTTTCAATTTAATTTAATTTTTTTCATTTTATTTTGTTCTTTATTTTTGCATAATTGGCTATCTGTTTTGCTAAATTTAATTCTCCCAATTGGTTTAGAGTTTGGCTTTGATTTTTTAATATGTGTTAGGGTAGACATGTATGTTCCCTTAGAATTTTTCTTGGATTTTTAGAACAATATTAGGATCTGTTTTAGGTATTGAGATTAGGACCCTCCCAAATTTGTGGATTCCCTTGACCTATCTCAATGTAGGAATTGTTTAGATAACTTAGAAGTTGATTTAGGCTTCAATCTTTTTACATTAGGTTGTTCAAACATTTATGTTCCCCTAGTAATTTTATTAGAGTTTTGCAACTTGATTTTCTATTTTAGTTGTATTTTGCAAATGGCTTTTGTTTATGAATTCTTCTCTTGAGTGCTTTGGTTTGTTTGAGTTGGTTGGCTACCTTAAAGTTGATTTGAGCTTGGGTCTTTTTGTTGGAGCTTCTGGATTCATTGAAGATGCTTGAGATTGAGGATTGGAGCTTGGAGTTGAATGCTTTTCCTCTTGTGGAGCTTTTGTTTAGAAGCTTAGAGAATTAGGGTTTTAGGAAGGCCTTAGACCTAGTTTTGATTCTTTCTTCAAACATAGAGTGCATTTTTTGCCTCTATTCTATCCAATGACACAAAGTCCTTCTTGGGAAGTTCCATCTCTCCTTAGGAGGGATGAGTGGTATGCCCAAGTGAGTAGAACTTTGAAGATACTTTTCATCTGCCATGTTGAGTTCTTCGTGATTTCCTTTGGTTGTCATTAAGTTGTTTAACATTATAACTTGATCTTGATGATTAATCCTCCTCTTGGAGTGTGCTTGTGGGAGCTTGAAGATTGATGAGGCTTGAAGATAGAAGCTTGCTTGAACATGAAGCCTTTGATGTCAACTTTGTTGTCCATTCAACTTTGCTGTTTAGAGTTGCTGTTGTTGTTTGCTGTAGGAGTTTAGTACTGCTGTTTGGGTTGTCTCCTCTGAGTCTTTTGTTTTTCTCTATATTTTCTTTTGCTTGTGTTGATTACCTCTAGGTTTGAGGTGGATGTTGTCTCCTCTTTCCTATTGTTTTCTCTCTTGCCTCAATGGTATTGTTGCATTGCATGCATGTTTATTATTTACTGTTTACTGTTTATTGTAATTGCTTGCTGTCTTTTGTTGTTTATCCCCTAGGATCTCTGATTTCCTCTGTGCAAGAGGAAATTATGACAGACATTAGGTTTGTAAACCATGCATGACAACATTAGTTAGTTCCCCTTTCAACCATAGTTTTAGGGTCTTTCTCTTCTCATCTCAAAACAATTCAAAAACACAATAATAAGGATAACGCGTGTTGTACGCTACGAGCCTTAAGTTATTTGAGAAAAGGTTGTTGGAGGGTCACTCTTCAGTAATCTGACTGCTTAGTAGGGTACCCTTAGGGTGACATGCGGCGTAGTCACTCTCAGATCACAAGTCTTTGGTGCAGTACAAGTTATAAACAGACTAAAAAAAACATTTCTTTCGTAAAAAAAACTCAAACAAACGTCCAAACTCTGTTTTGTCCTCTTGGACCCTTAATCTGGAAAACCCTTTCTTAAGGAGATAAAAAACTGTCAGAAAAAATTGTGTCTTCCGTAGCCCGAACTACGTTTGCTCTGATCTTTCATGTTGTATGAAAGTACGTAGGCATAGGATGCGATATCCTAGCGAGCAACCTTCCCCTCCTTTCCCGTAGGTAGGCGAACTACGTTGACTCTGATTTCTCGTTTCAGACGGGAATACGTAGGCATAAAGTGCGATACTTTGCCGAGTCATTTTCTTTTCTTTTTAACCCAGACCTTTAGAGTAGATAGAATAACACACCCTTAGATAGAAAACAAGCATGGATCCCGTCGAGTACGACGGACGTGAGGGGTGCTAATACCTTCCCCTTGCGTAACCGACTCCCGAATCCAGGATTTGGTTGCGATGACCATTCCTTTCCCTCTTTGCGTTAGGTTTACTATGAGCGTTTCCTTTCCCTCTTATGGGATAAATAACGCACGGTGGCGACTCTTCTGTCATAGCCGGCGCCGATTTTCGCAGTAGCGACAACGACCTGCATAGGATGTCGTACCTCTTCAGAGACTAGGTCCTACCTGTGAATGGGAAGGATTTTGCAGGAAACCTTGACTTTCAACCGACCCGATTTTCTATCAAAGAAGATTTTTGGTCCTAAGTGTTCTGGTATTCTGGATTTCTTATCAGAGCGAAGTTCAGGTTCAACTCAGTCAATAACATAACAATTTTAGATACCTTTATCCTCTGTTTTCATTTGCATATTCATGTTGCATGTTAACATCTGCATGTATGTGTGATCTCAGGTTCTCGTCTTCCCTTTGATTCTGGTAATCTGATCTGCTATCAACATGGAGCCTGAATTGTAAAAGACTATCATCTACAAGTTCCCGCTGCCAGAGTTAAGACCTTCATTTGGTCTTATTTCCATGGCTGGTTCTGGTGTCATGGAAGATTTCAAAAAGGACTATGGGAAGATTTTGAGTTTCGTCCATAAAGTCACAAGTTACGAACAAGGAGCTATCCATACTTTACTACAATTTTATGACCCTCAGTTGCGTTGTTTCACATTTCCTGATTATGTTCTAGTTCCTACGTTGGAGGAGTTTGTTTTTCTAATGAGAGTTCCAGTTTTAGAAGAAATGTATTTCTTTCATTCCAAGGAGGAACCTGATCTGGAGAAGTTAGCCAACGCTCTTTATTTGAGCAAGTCTGAATTGGTGGGTAATGTGGTCTGTAGGAGTGGAGCTTCTAGTTTTCCCTTGTCCTTCTTGGTGGGTAAGGCTTAGTATTTTGCTAAGCAAGGGTGCTGGGTAGTTTTCAATGCTATTCTGGTATTGTGTATATATGGTATTGTTTTATTTCCTAACGTTCCAGATTTTGATGATATGGACGTTTTTCACATCTTTGCTTCCAAGAACCCTGTACCTACTCTTCTAGGTGATTTATATTACTCAGTGCATTATAAAAGTGAAAAGAGGAGAGGGAAGAATGTTTCTTGTTGTGCGCCACTCTTTCACAAGTGGTTCATGAATCATCTTCCTCACATCGGAGCTTTTGTTGATACAAGGGATATGTATGAATGGTCAGAAAGGCTTATGGGCTTGGCATCTAAGGATATTATCTGGTTCGATCGAGATCTGCTCGGTGTGGAAATCATCTTTAGCTGTGGGAGTTTTTCTAATGTACCTCTGATATGAAGAAAAGGTCGGATTAACTACAACCCTTCTCTTGCTATTAGACAGTTTGGTTATGCCTTGAAGGGACCTCCAAAGGAGGAGGAAGTGCAGGAATCTCTGTACTTCACAAGTGTGACTGATTTTGATACTTTGGCCAAGATAAAGGAAGCCTGGGGAAGAGTTCATAGAAGAGGGAAACTTTCTTTGGGTAAAGGTGATTGCATAGCTTATGGCCCTTATTTGGATTGGATCCAGAAGAGGGTGGAGAAAGTATTTCTACCCTTTCCTGTCAAAGAACCTCTATATCCTTTAGTCATTGAAGAGCCTACGACAGTTGATATTCAAAGATACAATAAGTTGTGGGCGGAAAAAGAAGAATTGCGTAAGGAGAATGAAGAGCTAAAAAAGGAAATTAGTCAATTAAAAAGTGACAAGAATGAAGCTGTTTATTTAGCAAAGGTGAAGACAAAAGCTTTGGCTAAGGTGAAAAAGGAGTTAGCCGAAGAGATTCGGGTGCGAGGACGAGTCGGCCAAGATCTGAAAAGTACAGATAATATGATTAAGCATAAGGAGAAAGAACTAGATAAAGCACACCTGGAAATATCTAAGTTCAATGATCATTGGAATGTTGCATTAACTACTAATAAGGGAAGGGAAGATGAGCTTCATAGATAGATTGACAGATTGAAGATACAGGTCAAAGTCAAAGATGGAGAAGTTTCAATAGAATCATCCCGCCAGTATGCAAGCGATCATAAATTACAAGAAACCCTATCAGCATTGGAGGAGTTAAAGATGAGGGCAGAATTGAAGAAACCAAGACTTGAAGATGCCTTCGAAGAGGATGCTTGGGAGGACTACGCTCAAAGCTTGAAAGATGTTATATGCTGAAGAGACCTGCTCATATACGAGTTGATTGCAAGGCCCGGACATCCAAACACAAAGGAGTTGCTAAAGGAAGTTCGAACTCATCATAGGAATGACAGTGGCTGAAGAGAATTATTTGATACAGTATTCCTTTAGTTTTTCTTTTGTTCTTGTCTTACATTATGGCCATTACCAGACTTGTTGGATGGGGTTGTAGGATTGTATGTAGTTGTATTTCTTGTTGTTGTTTTGTATACGCTAACTTCCATTCTCTTTTTATTTATGAGAGAGGCTTGTGATTCTGCCTTTTATTCTCCTACTTTGCTATTTACTCGTGGAAATAGAATCAAGGGGGAGATCTCTCTGAATCATATATACATGCTTGCATTTAGCATTATCATTATCATTTGCATAGCAGGTGTTTTGGGAGCTTTCAAACTTATCTCTGCTTGGTTTTCTTCAGCAGTTAATAGGATAGCAGATCCAGTTTTCCATAGGTATTTTACAAGAGGGAATCAACGAAGAGTCATGGATCAAGTAGAATAGGAATTATAGGAGATCAGGGACAAAATGGAACAGTTCATAGAGATGATGCAGGGTGTAGCCAATGGGCAGGAGCAATTGAGAACTTTGGTTCAACCACTGACAGCACGGGTGGATGGTAATGGCATTCTACATGGAGGGACTACTGCTATCCCTCATCTAGTTAATGGCAGTATTCCTCAAGTTAACGGTATTCCAACTGTAGTTAACCCTCTGGGCTGGGGTCATCAGGGAGGAGTTTATATAGCTGATGTTAGAGGTAGTGTGGGTGATGTACACAAAGCTCAGGTCCCCATTGGGAAGAGGATGATTAGGATGATGTATTTTCAGTGAGAGACTTGGATATGGGTCTCCCCACAGAAGCTGATAAGAGGTTTAAACTTCTTGAAGAAAAGATGAAAGCCTTCGAGAACCAAAAGTCTATGGGACTCGATATGTCAGATCTGGGGCTGGTGCCAAGGGTCAAGATTCCCCATAAATTTAAAGTGCCAGACTTTGATAAGTATAAAGGGAAGACTTGTCCTAGAGTACACCTCAGGGCTTATTTTCGGAAAATGTCAGCATACTTGGACGATGAGAAACTTTTGATGCATTTCTTTCAGGACAGTCTGTCGGGTCCTTCTTTGGAGTGGTATATGGGTCTGGAAAGGACACATATAAGAAGCTGGAGAGTGTTGGGAGAAGCATTTGTGCGTCACTATCAGTACAACAGTGACTTGGCACCGAATAGGGTGCAATTGCAAAATTTGTCACAAAGGAATAATGAAGGGTTCAAGGAGTACGCCCAAAGGTGGGGTGAGTTAGCGTCCAGAGTTTAGCCCCCAATGGTGGAACGTGAATCGATTGACATGTTCATGGCGACCTTGCCAGGAACATACTATGAGAAATTGATTGGGTGCATGTTGGGAAGTTTTTCAGATCTAGTGATGGCAGGGGAGAGAGTAGGGAATGGAATAAAGACAGGAAAGATACTGAGTGGGGCAGGGCCTTTGTCAGGAGGAATGAAAAAGTATACAACGGAAATCCAAAGAAAAGAGAAAGGGATATGAATGTTGTATCAGCCTACAGAGGTAGAGATCGGGTGCAACATCAACATCAGCATCAATATCAACCTCAACATCAGCATCAAAAGCAGGTTTCCAGTATAGTTATTCCGGATGTACCGCAGCAATAGGCAACTACGCCTCGTCATTACCAAGATAGACGAAGGATGGCCAACAGGAAGTTTGACACGCCTCCCATGCCTTACTCTCAACTTTTGCAACATCTGCTACAATTGCAACTTATTCAGAAGAGAACTTTGGCGCCTCTCACTGGCATACCACCCCCAAGATATGACGCAAATGCCAAGTGTGACTTCCATTTCGGTGCTCCGGGTCATAGTATTTATAAGTACAAAGCTTTTAAGCATAAAATATAGGATCTACTTGATTCCAAAGCCATTAATTTTACAAATGAGACCCCAAATGTAAATCAGAACCCGATGCCAAATCATGGGGTGGCTAGAACCAATGCTGTTATCAAAGGAGAGAGGCTAAACATGATAACTAATGTTGCAGAATTGAAGACGCCTTTGAGCTTTGGGAAAGACAAACTGCTAAAGAGAGGTGTCTATCCGGGTTGTTTAGAGGATTGTGCAGAATGTGGTGTACATCCAGAAGGTTGTGTTTCTTTGAGAATTCATATTCAGAGTTTGATTGATGAAGGTAGTTTACAATTCGACGGGATTGTGGGAGAAGAAGAAATGAAGGAAATTAATAATGAGCAGGATGAGGTTGCAAAGATTTCAATCCCATATCGAACAATTAACATTTCAGCACCACCAAGGCCAACTCCTGCTATTATGACTACGCCGGGACCGATACCTTATGAGAGCACCAAGGCCATTCCTTGGAATTATAGGGCAGAGGTGTTCTGCAATGGGTAAAAACAAGAGCTGGTAGGGGTATCGTTTGGAGGCACTTCTGTTGAAAATATTATTGGATCAGGGGGAATAACTAGGAGTGGCAGAGTTTTCTCTCCACCTAAAACTAATGTTGGTAGGAATGACAGGGGTAAAGGTAAGATTGTGGTAGAAGGAGAGGTTCAACAGCAAGGCGAGAAAGACTCTTTGACTAAAAATGTTGAAGAATTTATAAGGCTTATTCATAGAAGTGATTGCAAGATCGTAGATCACTTGCATCAGACGCCTTCTAAAATTTCTATCTTATCATTGTTGATGTGCTCAGAGGCACACAAAAATGCTTTGTTAAAGATCTTGAATACTGCTTTTGTGCCACAGGAGATTTATGTTAATCAATTGGAAGGAGGGGTGGCTCACGTCAATGCTGGTAATGGTCTGGGATTTATTAATTTGGATCTGACTCCCGCCCGGAGAAACCATAACCAGCTCTAGACATATCCATAAAGTGCAGGGGAACTGTTATATCCCATGTGCTAGTTGATACGGGATCCTCACTTAATGTGTTGCCGAAGAAAGAACTAATGAAGTTAGATACTCAAGGCTTAATCTACACTCCAAGTGATTTGGTGGTGAGGGTGTTTGATGGAACCAGGAGGTCAGTATTTGGTTAGGTCACGTTGCCAATTCAGGTGGGTCTAGAGATCTTTGATGCAGTCTTCTACATCATGAACATCTAGCCTGCTTATAGTTATTTGCTCGATCGACCTTGGATACACTCTGTTGCGGCAGTTACTTCCATGTTGCATCAGAAATTGAAGTATATGGTGGATGGAAAGTGGTTACTGTTTGCGGAGAGGAGGATATCATGGTTAGTCAGTTATCATCCTTTAAGTATGTGAAAGTGGACGGTGAAATCCACAAGACTCTTTACTAACCTTTTGAAACTGTGCAGATTCAGGAGAAGCCTCCTATAGAAGCTAAAGGTCTGAAGGTCTCAATGTCTTGATTCAAGGAAGCCCGTGCTATAGTGGAATCTGGGCCTTCTCAGAAATGGGGCCAAGTGCTTGATGTTCCTGTTAAACATGACAAGTTCGGTCTGGGATACAACCCATCTTCCTCTTCAATGGATCCTCCAAAGTATAGAGGACCTGTTTAGTTTACCAGTGGTGGGGTTATCTTTGACAGGATAAATGTTGTTGAGGATGATGAAGGAGACAGTGATTGTGATATGGACGCTTGGATTCGTCCCGTGTCCCCAGGCAGAAGCTTTGCAACTGGACTGTGGAGGAAATCATCCAAGTTACACCAGAAGAGTAATTTCCGTTTGTTTCTTATTATGTCTGGTCCTATGTTCTGCCCAAGACGTAGTGACTTTTCCTTGTAGGGTCCCTCTGTTTATTTTCAAACTTCTATCATGAATGAAAAGACGTCCTTTTTGCATTCAAGTATTTTGATCCTTGTTTTTCTTTTTATGTTTTTAATTAAAATAGAAAAATCGAAATGTGTTTGTGTATGTTTGCATATCATAATGAGCATAAAACATATATCATGCAAGTTTCTTATCTCAGATACCATCGATCCAGATTTCGCTATGGCTCGATATGACTTCGATAATCCTATTTACCAAGTCGAAGAAGAAACTGATGAAGATTGTGACCTACCTGAAGAGCTGGCCCGACTTTTGAAACAAGGGGAAAGGGTTATTCTGCCTCATCAGGAGGATGTCGAAGTCGTTAACTTGGGCACTGAAGACGACAAGAAAGAAGTCAGAGTTGGGGCTGCATTGGAAGACAATGTCAAGAGAAGATTGGTAGAAATGCTCCGTAAGTACATAGATGTCTTCGCTTGGTCTTATGAGGATATGCCAGGGTTAGATACCGATATAGTGATGCACCGTCTACCTCTTGGAGAAGAGTGTTCGCCTGTGAAGCAGAAATTGAGGAGGACCAGACCTGATATGGTAGTCAAGATCAAAGAGGAAGTCCAAAAGCAGTTGGACGTTAGTTTTCTTGGCATTACCAACTACTTTTCATGGGTCGCTAATATTGTTCATGTACCTAAAAAATATTGAAAGGTCAGGATGTGCGTCGATTATCGAGATCTAAATAGAGCGAGCCCGAAAGATGATTTCCCGCTCCCCCATATTGATGTTTTGGTTGATAACACTGCTCAATACTATGTGTTTTACTTCATGGATGGCTTCTCTAGGTATAACCAAATCAAAATGGCCCCAGAGGACATGGAGAAAACTACTTTTATCACACCATGGGGGACTTTTTGCTACAAAGTTATGCCTTTTGGATTGAAAAATGCAGGGGAAACTTATCAGCGGGCAATGGTGACTCTTTTTCATGGTATGATTCATCATGAGATTGAAGTATATGTTGATGGCATGATTGCGAAGTCACAGACGGAGGAAGGACATCTGGTCAATCTTCTAATGTTGTTTGAAAGATTAAGGAAGTTCAAGCTGAGGTTGAATCCTAACAAATGCACCTTCGGGGTGAGATCAAGGAAGTTGCTGGGTTTTATTGTTAGTGAAAGAGGAATTGAGGTGGATCATGCAAAGATAAAAGCTATACAAGAAAGAGGTCTGTGGTTTTCTTGGGAGATGGAATTACATTGCGAGATTCATATCTCACCTCACAGCTACTTGCGAGCCTATTTTCAAATTGTTAAGAAAGGATCAAGTTGTTGTTTGGAATGAAAATTGTCAGAAGGCTTTTGAGAAGATAAAAGAGTATTTGCAGGAACCTACGATATTGATGCCTCCAGTTGCAGGGAGACCTCTAATTATGTATCTGACAATTTTTGAGAATTCAATGGGTTGTATGCTCGGTCAACACGACGAGACAAGAAGAAAAGAGCATGTTATTTACTACTTGAGTAAAAAGTTCACAGATTGTGAGTCAAGATACTCGATGCTAGAAAAGACATGTTGTGCACTTGCTTGGGCATTTAAATGCTTAAGGTAGTACATGTTAAACCATACAACCATGCTGATTTCAAAGATGGATCCAATCAAATATGTGTTTGAAAAACAAGCGCTTTCCGAAAGAATTTCTAGACGGCAGATGGTTCTGACAGAGTATAATATTCAGTATGTTTCCCAAAAAGCCATTAAAAGGAGTGTTTTGTCAGAATATCTTGCTGAACAGCCAATTGAAGATTATCAACCAATGAGGTTTGAGTTCACAGATGAAGATATGATGTTTTTGAAGATGAAGGACTGTGATGAGCCTCTACCTGACAAGGATCCCGAGATTAGGTCTCAGTGGAAGTTGGTTTTCAACGGTGTTGTTAACTCATACGGCAACAGAATCAGGCAATTATTATGACTCCTCATGGTTCTCATATATCGTTTACTACCCGATTAACATTCGCTTGCACCAACAATGAAGCTGAATATGAAGCATGCATCATGGGTCTAGAAGAAGCTAGTGATTTGAGAATCAAGAATCTAGATGTGTATGGTGATTCGGCCTTAGTCGTCAATCAAATCAAAAGAGAGTGGGAAACCTGTCAAACCAACCCGGTGCCTTATAAGAACTATGCAAGAAGACTGCTGCTTTTCTTCGACAGGGTTGAATTTCATCATGTACCGAGGGTTGAAAATCAAATGGTGAAAGCTTTGGCAATGTTATCATCAATGTATAAAGTGAATTTCTGGAATGAAGCTCTAGCAATCACTATCATGCGCCTTGACTAGCCGGCCTTTGTATTTGCAGTTGAAGAAGCATCAGATGGGAAACCTTGGTATTTTGACAACAGACATTTCCTCAAGACTCAAGAGTATTCGCCTAGAGCATCAAGTAAAGACAAGAAGACTCTGAGGAGGTTGTCGGGTAATTTTTACTTGAACAAGAATGATGTGTTGTACAAAAGAAACTTCGACATGGTGTTGTTGCATTGTGTGGATGAGAATGAAGCAAGTTTTTTGATGCAAGAAGTCCACGAAGGTTCTTTTGGTACTCATGCTTGTGGGCATGCAATGTCTAGCAAATTGTTGAGAGCAGGGTATTACTGGATGACCATGGAGTTCGACTGTTTTAAGTATGTCAGGAAATGCCATAAATGTCAAATTTACACCGATAAAATGCATGTGCCACCGAGCCCTCTAAATGTAATGACATATCCTTGGCCCTTTGCAATGTGGGGCATCGATATGATTGGGAAGATCAAGCCGACTGCTTCTAATGGGCATCGTTTTATCTTAGTGGCAATTGATTATTTTACCAAGTGGGTAAAGGCAGCTTCTTTTGCCAATGTCACCAGGCAAGTGGTTGCTCATTTTATAAAGAAGGACATCATCTGCCGATATGGAATACCAGAGCGAATCATTGTTGACAACGGTCGAATTTGAATAATAAGATGATGAAGGAATTGTGCCAGACTTTTAAGATTAAACATCACAACTCTTCTCTGTACCGTCCAAAGATGTATTGTGCTGTTGAGGCAGCAAATAAGAACATCAAGAGGATCGTACAGAAAATGGTGGTGACTTATAAAGATTGGAATGAGATGTTTCCCTTTGCTCTACATGGTTATCGTACTTCGGTGTGTACATCTACTGGGGCAACACCTTTCTTATTGGTATATGGTATGGAAGCGGTTCTGCCATTAGAAGTCGAAATTCCTTCTCTAAGGGTAATGTCTGATGTGAAGCTTAATGAAGTGGAGTGGGTAAAGGCTAGGTTGAATCAACTTAGTCTAATTGATGAAAAGAGATTGGCAGCGATTGCTCATGGCCGGCTATACCAGAGCAGAATGAAGAAGGCATTTGATCAGAAAGTACGCCCTCAGCATTTCCAGGTAGGTAACTTAGTGTTGAATAGGATCCTCCCTCCACAAATAGATCACAGGGGAAAATGGATTCCCAATTATGAAGGTTCATACGTAGTAAGGAAGGTTTTCTCTAGAGGAGCCTTATTGCTATCAACCATGAACGGTGAAGATTTTACGTCCCCTGTGAACGCAAACGTAGTCAAAAAATATTTTGCTTAAAAGAGACCCACTGGACATAAAAAGAAAGTTCAGGCAAAAATGGGGCATCCCGGCGAACCATAAAAAAATAGGTTCAGGGAAAAGTTAGAGATAAAAGGAAAATTAATAAACCCGCAAAGTTGAAAAACTGAGAAGGCGACTTTGGCAAAAATGGTATTGCGGTGGATCGAAAACTCGCAAGGGCAAGCCAGGAAAAAGTTAGGGATTTAAAAGCAAACGACTACGATCTGCGTCTGATCTGTGAACACATTTGGTTTCTTGGAGATCTCGAAGGGTAAAAATTAGTCTCTTTAAAAGGCATGGCACTGGTGAAGCATCGAAGATATGTGGGTCATAGTCGAGTCAACACATGGTGGCTGTCTGTTTCCACATTGTCGACATTTGTATACTTTGTCATTGTACTTTTTTGCGCAATTTCCTCTTTTCTAGAATTGTATCTGTTGTAATTTGCCTATTTACAGGCCCTTTCAATCAATGAAATACTTCTCGCAAAGAGCTTTCCATTCCTTGTTTTTACTATTTTGTTTGCGAAAAGGTGTCTGATATTTTTGATAAAACTTTGCATGCAAAAACTTTAGGGCTTTGCTAATCATATTAAACAATGATTTACTTGAATGATGTCATGGATGGTAACCAAAATAGCCAAATTTGCATACAACACACACTTCCTGTTTATTTTTCGTTTACAAGATAATTGATCTTTTTCCCAGCGGGACTCTCTCCACAGGGTACTATTTTTAGATCAGAAATGAAAATTTAGTATCAGATATAAGATGTCGAAGGCGATGTTATGACACTGATATCTGTCCTATCACCAATAAGAACAAAGACAACAAGTATAACAAAAGTAAAAATTACACAAGTAATTGTTAACCCAGTTCGGTGCAAACACACCTACGTCTGGGGGTTACCAAGTCAGGAAGGAAATTGACTAAATAGAATTAGTTTGAAGATACACAGTAGACTCTTTCTAGTTTACCATCTTCGCACCTAATCTCTACCCTTGTAATTTCTACCTAGGACACTCTTAGATATGAGATACCTTTCACTCCCCCTCAATCACAGCAGTGATAACAACAGGTTAATAAAACTTTAGAAGACACTCTTCAAAGACAAATCTTGATCTTGCTTAAAAGTTTGAATCAAGTACAATACACTCTTGCTTACAAGCTTTGACTGAATACCTTACAATACAAAACTTAGTTCAATTCACACGAACCTTACAATACAAGCTTTGAGTGAATGGCTCACAAACTAACACAAACACATGAATGCTAGAAAGCTTTAAGCCTTGTGTAATGCCCTATATTAAACTTAGCTTCTCTGCACAGTAAAATAGGATTGTGAACCCTTTAAATAGAACACTTGGACGGGCTTGGGCTTTGGCGAAAATAACATCTGATCGTGAAGAAATCAATTTAAATAATTAGCATCAATGAATAAAATCAAAACAGATTTGATTTGATCCAATCAGCTCCAATCAAATCACTCTTCAGATCTTCAAGATTTTCTTCAGAAAATAGCTTCACTTGATTCCATAAATATTCCACGATATATGCATCAAAAACGCTTTTGAATAAGAACAAGATCCACGCAGATTTGAACCATAAAAGACATATCATACCAGCGTAAAGAGTTGCACAAAAAGTATCAGACAAACAAATAAATTCTCACATAATGTTTTGTTCACAAATGTCAGGACATCATGCTTGACATCATGAACTAAATCCTGCAACCACAAACATAGCTACATGCAGAATCTTAATAGCATATGTCAAGACATCCTGTAGGACATCTTATGATATCACCAAGTTTTACCCAAATGCCTGCTAATCAAAAAATAAAAAGAAATATCTCACTAGCAATGATGTGTACTTATCCCCAGCAGGGTAAGATTGAGATTATTCCCCAGCAGCAGGGTAAGCTCAGTGTGATTCCCCGATAGGGTCTATGTCATCGACTTCTCTCGCCAAGCAGAGATTGGTGTTGATTCCCTCAAACGATTAAATCAGAAATGCTTGACATCTGCAGCAAAGTCCAAAGGTCTTTGGTATTCTTCAAAGTCAGATCTTTAGGACGATTTCCCGATAGATGTTATTCTTAATTCCCAGCAGATTGGATTTCTCCCCAGAAGAGTTCTATTCATGAAGGTCGTTCAGGGCATATTCCTCAACAAAGTTTGCTTGCTAATCTTCTTAGCACCTTTTCTTGGTGGTATTCCTTTGCATTTGCATTTGCATTTTGCATAGCATCCTCCCAAATGTATAGCATTTCCATTTCGTATGGAGCATTATGCCATATTCAAACATATGCATCTGAAACATAAGCCAGGTTTGATACATTTTTTCCAGACATCTCTCCAGCAGATAACGGAATTAGTAGATGTTTTCAATTTACTTTTATTCCCTAACAGAGTTCGCTTGTTTAAGTTTCTTTTTCCCCGATGGATTTTTTTTCGGGTTGTTAGTCGGTCAATTCTACTTCCTGCCAATCTCGGGCGTGGTTTTCCAACTTTTGGTTGGTAACCCCTAGCTTAGACGTTTTATGGATGTTATCCCAACGTTTGGTTGGTAGTCCTCTGTTGTTCCCCTGTGGAGTCACGATCCCAACTTTTGGTTGGTAGTCCTCGCTTTAGTAAATTCGCATTCGTTCGGCGCTCTGATGATCCTAGCTTTTGGTTGGTTTATCTTTTGTTAATGATCCCAACTTTTGGTTGGTAGTCTTCCTTTCTAGTGATCCTAACTTTTGGTTAGTAGCCTTCATCCCAACTTTTGGTTGGTAAGCTTATTTTATTCCCCACGGAGTCTTTATCCCAACTTTTGGTTGGTAGGCCTCGTTTCGGTTAAGTTCGCATTCAGTAGACGTCCTAGTGATTTTGACTTCTGGTTGGTAGCCATTCGTTTATTTATTGATGATCCCAACTTTTGGTTGGTAGACTTCGTTTCTAGTGATCCTGACTTTTGGTTAGTAGCTTTCATCCCAAATTTTGGTTGGTATTCTTTTAGACGATCCCAACTTTTGATTGGTAGTCTTTTTTTGTTCTGTGTATTCGCCTTCGGTTGGCGTCTAGGTGATCCTAAATTTTAGTTAGTATCTTTTTTCTCATAACTTTTGGATATAACTCTCTAGTAATCCTGACTTTTGGTTAGTAGCCATTGTTATCTTCTTGATCAGTTACCGTGTCAATTATCCCAACTTTTGGTTGGTACCCGTTGTTTTTAAGTCCACCTTCGACTGGTAATCTTTGCATTGTGAATATCATCACAGTTCGCAAATTTCTGGGTTCTTTTAGTATTCAATCACCTTTTACCTTGAATGTTTGAAAGCGATTGCTTTTCATACCTTCAGGTCCAAGTCGATTAAATAGGGGCAGCTGTTGCACCCCAAAATTTTCCCTCACATTTTTCTAATCCTAAGTGGCTTTTGCTTCACGTTCATTTGCTTATCCATTAGGTCATGAATTCATAACCATACTTTTCATGGGTCTTCTAAAACATTAGATCAGGTGTTTCTCTGAATCAGATCAATAAGTATCAAGCTTACCTTCTTCAAGAATTGTCAGGCGTCAAGAGCCTAGGGTTTCATATTGGTTGGCAAGCTTATATTCAATTGGTGCAAGGGATCAGGTTTACCAGGGATAGGGTTTCAAGATAGATGTGGTTATTCAGCTACAATCAAGATCAGGTAGACGTTTGACCTAATCTTCGTCAAACCATAAAGAGTTTACTTCTATTTCAAGTTACCTGCATCAGTGGTTATTTCTCAGTCAATGGGTATTCAAGGTTAATTTGTTCCATATTGGAATTCATTAGGTTATCAAGTGGTGGTTCATGTGAGATTTGGTCCAGAAGATCAGGTTTATCATAATCATAGGTTAAATTGTGCTCCTCTGTGGATTTATTTTCCCGAAGATTTATTCAGACAGATTCAAAGTAACTTAGGATCCTCTTGATCAGAGATTCAGAGGCTGCCTCATTCAGATTATTGTTGTTTCTGTTGCAAGTTATTCAGTGATTGTGGTGTGCGTTTGATCAGATGTTGTGAAAAGTTTGGATTGGTGTGATGTGGTTAACCTTTTCTAGAACCATTTTCTATCTAAATTTTAATCCATACATTTTTATCCAATTTAATTCATTAAAACCATAAACCATCTTGTTTATTCAATTAACCATTTCTTTTTGTTCATAATCCATTTATATCCATTTCCTAATCCAAAATCCAAATTCTAACCAAATATCCATTTTGAACCATTTTCGTATATATTCTTTATTTCATCTCATAATCCATAAATCATTATTCTACAAAAAAAAATAAGTATAGATTCATTTTACAATAGTCACATTATAAAGCCCACTAACCATATTGCCATAAATTTGTCCAAAAGGCCGATACATGATTTTTTGTACTAAATCCATCAAAAGAAAAATAAAAAAAGCAATAGACAATGCCAAAATTCTGCTACCACAGTTCAACCTACACAAAATGTACTACACTAGCCTTTTTGTCACCCACCCTTTTTCTATAACACAACATACACAAGCTGCCCACGTGACCAACCTCTGCAAAAACTGTAACATCCTGCTCCACACCAACCAAGCTTGCAACAAGCCAAAACCTGTCCGCAAATCTCATGTCATATTACACTCCAAAACAAAACCTCCTCACAGTTGCCTTTAGCCTCCCACATCCGACAATAAAAACCAGACCATCCACAACCTGCAAACAGAAAGGACAACAACAGCATTACTAATAGAAACCAATTTGATAGCATTTCACAACTCACAAATTCTAACAAAATTTGAATCCTAAAAAACTATACTACCCTCCTCATTTCATGGTATAAAGGAGAAGCTACAACATAATTGAAGAGGGGAGGGATATTCATTCTTCATTATCTTTGATATACGTCTTCAATACTCAACAGTTCTTGCCTCAGCACCTTCAATAAGCGTCATCAATCACATAACTCCTCACCAATCTTCAACTTTGTAATGAACTTTTCTTCATCATCCTCAATCCACAACAAATTCAACGAGAAGAAATGAGGAAATCCACTTTAAAGTTTCAATGTTGAACCGCTGTAAATTTAGTTGCAAGAACTCTGCAACTCATTGAAACCGCAATGAAATTTATCAGCCAAAATCTGCATCAATCTGCAAAACCACAGAGCTCAAAGAACTGGAGATGGAGATCGAGCAATCGAAGAAGAAGTGCGAGTAATGGAAGTCAAAGAAGAGAGTCGGAGAATCGCGCATACCTGGAGTCCTTCTCGTTTTCCATCATGTTGCTCACGCGTAAAGGAGCGCCGAAACTTCTCAGGTAGGTAAGCTCCAAAGCTTCATATATATATATATCATAATTTGTGAGGAAAGATCACAATTTATGAAAGAGGAGAGAGGAAAGAGCATGACGTTTGCGACAAAGAAAGCTTGTAGAGGTCGAGACAAGGTCTCTGCCTCCGTCGGTGCAAGGCCATGTCATGGTGGAGGCGTTTTGTTTCTGGCGGGGTTAAAGGCTTTGAGAACGGTTGCGGGAGGAGTGGTTTGAGTAGAGAGAGAAAAGAGCGGAGAAGTGTCGGGCAGAGAAGAACAGGGGACGACACAAAGTGAAGAGGTTCTTTTTTTTAAGGATCTTTTGAAGTTTCTTGGGGTTGAGCCATGGTGTCATGGACCGGGCGTTAATCCCACTCAATTTCATTTCCACGCCCCAACATCACTTTCTTATCCCCCTTGGTTGCATAGTAAGGACTATTGGGCCTGAGGTTTAAGGCCCATGTGTTTTTTTGCTCGCACCACTATATTTCTCATTGCACCCCCGTGGCCTCATAGATTCGTGGGCCTGCTGAATGCAAGGCCCATGCGCTTGCTGCTGATACACCACCCATATTTCATTTGTAGCACCCTTTCAATTTGTTGTCTTTAGAATTAGTTGTTAAATAAGTTAGTTTTTTAATTAAGTTTTGTTTTAATTAAGTAATAATTCTAGGATTATTAGTTAACCTTAGGTTTATTTAACTTAGATTTAATTTTGTTTAGGATTTAATTAACAGACTTTAGTTTTAATATTAATCCTAGGATTAGATGTTAATTTTAGAATTATTTATTAATTAATTTTTAATTAATTTAATTAGATTGTAATTAGATTTTAATTAATTATAGAATTAGTTTTAACTTTAATTTAGAATTAGATTAGGATTAACTTAGGATTATCTTTTGTTTAGAATTTAACTAATTAACTTTGATTTTGATCTTAGCTTTTTCTATATGATTTTTGGAGTTTATCTTACTTTGTCATTAATTCATTCTCCAGTGTGATGACACTTGTATATATTTTCTTTGATACTGATATGAATCTGTGCTTGAATATTTACTTGAGTTTTGATACTTGATGTTGTTTATGATTGCGGTGCTTCGTGTTTACTTGTCGATTACCCTTGTATTCATATGATCCCTTAGGGTTCCTAGTCCCTCTGTTTAAGATGGGAGTAGGAGATACATTAGGCTTTCAATCCAAGCATGACAACATTAGGTAGATTTCCCTCTTAATCCTGACCTTAGGGTCACTTTGTATGATAACAGTTAGGATTCAGTTTCCCCTAGACCTTCTGCGCGTCTCTCTTTTCTCTCTCAAACTTCTTTAAGACATGTAATAAAGAACAACAAACATTGTACGCTATGAGTCTTAAGTACATGGGGAATGATGAGTGGGGGGTTTCTCCTCACTTGTCTAGAGTGTTTAGCGTATGCCCTTTGGACGATATGCGACACATTCTCTCTCGTGTCATAGTCTTTAGTACCAAATCCACCTCAAGTTAGAATTGATTTGTTTGAATTGGCCTCTAATCACCAAATTAAGCCACAAATTTAATCTAAACATAATTAAGAAACTTGTCTGGGTTGATTAGAGCATCAAAACGCAAGTTTTGAGTGACTTTTGGTAGTTTTCAAGTCACACTTTACTCATGATATATGTGTGCACGAATTCACCTCAATTTGCATCATTCACCCTTCCTCAATATTCAGAAAGCTTCTCATATAAATAAGGGACTCATTCCACTCAGATTCACAAGCTTTGATAGCCAGAATCACCTTGCTGAGGTCCCATTTGAACTCTTAAGCTTGAACTTCGAATTTTCATTTTCACACCCTAAACACTCAAATTCTCCTTTCAGTTAGCTTCACTAACATTCAGTGAAGCTAACCATCTTAAGAACTTAAAGGATCGTGGCCTGAATCAAGTTAGAAGACTCTATTTTCAGAGCTCTGAAGTTGAACTTCAACAGGTACAATTCTTAACCATTTCTACTCAAATTTGTTGCTAAGATGTAGTCCTTGATGTGTTGATGTTGTTAGGATTGTTAGATTTTGGTTTTGGTTGAGTTTTGAAGTTCAATTTTTAAATCCGTGTTTGCTTTTCTTTCTGATTTTTTCAAATCAAGTGAGTTATGGTTTAAAGAAATATGGTGCCATGATATAGTTGAGATCGTCTTGAAAAGACGCATCAGATGAAACCACTATGAGCTTCAGTGGTTATGGTTTGGTGGATCTTCAAATTTCTGCAATTCTCTGATATTTTTCAGTGGCTGGAGGTTGAAGATGATGATCTCACCATCCATCATGCCACTTGCTCTAATCTGGTGTGTTTGACTTTCGCTGGTTGGAAATGATGAGATTGACTCAGATCCACCGTGAATGCACGCTTTCTGACCCTTGGATTAGACATGTCATTTAATAAACTCAGATCCAACGCATCTTGTTTTTTCTGTTTTATTTTCTTTTTCTATTTGGTTTTTAAATTCATTTTATTTTCAGAAATTCATGGAAAATTAATGTTTAATCAGAAAAATACTAAAATATTTTCTAAAATTTCCTTTTATTTTTCTCTTTCTGATTTTTATTTTTGTGCATTTTTATTTTTCCATTTCCTATTTTTCTTTAATTTTAATTTGTTTGAGACAATTTAAATTAGATTAAAATTGTTTTTAGACATTTTAAAATTATGAGAAAAATACTATATGATCCTATGATGCTTTTGAACCTATGGTGGTTTTTTTTTATATCTAGTTTTGCTATTTTCCATGTATTTTTGGATTATTTGGTTAATTTTAATTGGTTTAAAATTATTTTTAGCCATTTAAAATTATGTGGAAATTAACATATGATCCTATGATGGTTTCTGGTCTATGGTGATGTTCTTGGATTTTTGTTTGTGGTCTAACCATTTTTCATCCCTTTTTAGGTTTTATTTGCCTTTTTATTTTATTTTTTATTTAATTTTAAATTGCAAAAATGATGTGATTTTGTTTTAATCCATGCTTGAGTGTTATTTTGTCCTTCTTCCATTCATTTGAGTGTTTGATGGTTTTTTTTATGGTTGTTTCTCTTGCATGGATGATTTGATGTTTGAATTCTTCTTGAGGCATGTTTGATTTCCACTTGTATGATCTCTCTTTTGTGTGCATGTTTGAATGTAAACTTGTTGATCATGTTGATGTGTAACTTCAATTTGTTTTCCTGCCATGTTCTCATGCTTTTCCCTTTTGGGGTGGTTTGTATGCATGTTTGTTTGGTATGGTGTTGACTTGTGTATGAATGGTATGCATGACTTGTTGTCTTATGCCCTCTCTTTGATCATTGTTATGACTTAAGTATGATATGTTGTGCTTTCTTCCCTACCATGTATCTTGTGCCATTTGACTTCATCTCATCTTACTTTGTGATGGTGAATGTTTTTTGATATTGACTTGATGATGATGCTTGCTTTGTTTGAGATTGAAATGAATGTATTTGTTGTCTTCATCTTGGTTTCATAATGACTTCTTGTTTGCTTTCTTTCTTCTTCTTCTTTCTTTTCTTTTTGGAACTTGTTTAAGTTTCATTCTTATTTTCATTTATTATTGAATTGATTGGTGTTTACTTGTGCTTACTCACATGATCCTTAGGATTCCTAATCCCTCTTAATTTTTGATTAAGATGGAAGTAGGAGAGACATTAGGCTTTCAATCCTTTGCATGATAACAATTAGGATAGTCCCTTTTACCTCAACTTTAGGTCCATCATTTGTATGATAACATTAGGTAGACTTCCTTTTCATCCTAACCTTAGGACCATTTTGCATGACAATATTAGGGTTTTCAGTTTCCCTTTAGTGTTTTCTTTTGTGTCTTCTCTTCTCATCTTAAATAATCTTAAGACACTTAATGAAGAATGATGAATGTTGTGCGTCAAGAGCCTTAAGTATGTGGGAAATGATGAGTGGGGGGTTTCTCCTCACTTTTCTAGAGTGTTTAGTGTATGTCCTTTGGGCGATATGCGACGCATTCACTCTTATGTCATAGTCTTTAGTTCAACGAGAATCTTAAACAAAATCAATTCACTTCACTAAAACTCTTAAACCAAATTCAAACCTTTTTATCCTTTGGGATTGTTCTTAAAATTATTTTTAGAAAAGAGTACGTTACTTTTCCGTTCTAGTGCAAACAGGCATCGACCCTAACTGCTGGAATGATAACTTAACGTAACTCATAAAAAAAACTTAACCAACCAGTGGTCTAGTTTTCCCGAACTACGTTTGTTCTGATTTCTCATACCAGATAAAGATACGTAGGCACAAGACAACAATGTCTTGGTGAGCAACCTTCCCCCCGTCACCCATAGTTTTCCGAACTACGTTGACTCTGACTTTCCCATTGCATGAGGGAATACGTAGGCATAGGGCGACAATGTCCTATCGAGTCTCCTTTTATTTTTCTCCCTCCCGTTTGCGTTTAGCAGTAGGCTTTAGATAACGCACTCTTTGATTAGACAATAAGTGTGGATCACGTTGAGTACAACAGACGTGAAGGGTGCTCACACCTTCCCCTTGCGTAACCGACTCCTGAACCCAAGATTTGGTTGCGGTGACCTTGTCTTTTTCCGTTTTTTTAGGTTTTATTTTATCGTTTCCTTTCCCTCTCTGGTGTAAATAAAGTTCGGTGGTGACTCTTCTGTTTGTTTTCGCCGGCCCTTTCGCAGTTGCGACAGTGAGGTGAAAATTATGAATGAATTGAACTTGAATGTTGTTGTTTTGTGAATTTTTGTGACATTTTTTACTTGTGATGCGTTTCGTCAATTTCATGTGGGGTTATTTTGTGTTGGCTACATATTTTCTTGCAGGTTACTTAGTGTGAAGTTTATGTTGCTTTGGTTTGTGAACTGTTTGGAATGTGTGGCTGGCAGTTTGGTTACGACTTGCTTGTGGTCTTGTGAAGGCTTGTTGCAACTGAGGCTTTTATTGTATGGTAACTTTGGCCTAAAACTTTGGAACAAATGGTTTAGCTCGTAGCTGGCTTCAAGTGCGTAGAATGCTTTTGGCTTGGCTCATGTTAGCTTGTAATTGTGTGCGTGGTAGGCTTGCCATGTAGTTGCGTGAAGGGCTTGGTGAAGGCATATTGTAGTTGGACTTTGTAAGGCTTATTGAATTGCTTTATGAGGAAAATCCACGCGCATGTTTTTCTTCTTTTTGTAACTTTTGTAAACTTTTTGTTGTTGTGGACTTGATAATGGGTTGCTCTTGCATGGACTTTATAATGAGAATGGGCCTTGCTTATTTTTGTAGATGAAATGGAATTTTATTTCATATTTGCACCTCCATTTTTCTATTTGCATCATGCTTAAATAAACCATGAAATCAGAACAATTCCAACTTGAATGCTTCCACACATATCATGTAATGCTTCAACCCTTATTAGAAAAAGTCAAAATCATGACTCTTAACACACGTAACCAAAAGAAATCATCTTTGAATTGTTGACCATTAAATTGAATGAACCTTAATTCAATTAAAAATGTATCCTTGAGCCTCAATACAGTCCATGAATCCTTTGAAACAAAACAAATGCTATAATTGGATGAAAATGAGAATGAATGACCTCTTTACCTGAGGGTAGCACATGACCAGATGAAAATGAATTGAAAGAGACAATACAATTAAAGGTAGGAAAAATTTGGTGTATGACAGATATCTAGAGATATCATTAGTCACATAGTATCCAAACGAGTCGCTCGAGCAAATACCTTATCATAAATAGCTCAAACCTTTTTAATGTAGCCTTTTGCAACTAGTCTTACTTTGCATCTTTAAATATCTCAATTCCAATTCTTTTTTACCTTGTACAACCACTTGATACTAATAACTTTATGCGCTATAGGCAGGGAGATAAGTCCCCATGTGTTGTTCTTCTCAATGGATTTTAATTCATCATCCATTGTATCTTTCAATCCATTATCTTGCGCACTTTCTTCAAAGCTCATGGGTTCATAATATGCAAAGACACAGAACAAAGTGATATTTTCCATTTTCCTTATTTCTTTGTAGAGGTATTCAAGTTTTTATGGTGAAAATGCCTCTGTGTTGTCATACGGATCTTAAAAACTTCATGTATGTGTCATGCTTCTTTAGTCTAAAATGTGAACATGAGCTAAGCTCCAAAAAAAACCTCAAGTGTGAGAAACCAAACTTTTTCCACTCCATGCTTCTTGTGGTGTCTTTCTCCGTACACTTTGTTATTATAAGTGATTGACAAATTTTTATAAACAACATATAATGTAATATTCCATGAATTATGTTGAGACATTTGGTCTCTATGCATTCAAAATAGGAGGTAAAGATGTGGAACAAAATGTCTGACACATTGTGGAACATTTTGCCTCAATTAGTTGCGTAGTAGCGGAATCTCGCGCATAATTTGTTTCCTTATTTATAGTATGCTTATATGCTTCTCTTTTTTAGGAAAGAATATTTAAAGATCAATTAATAAGGATAAATTAAATTGATAAATATTTAATTTATGATTGATTGTGAGTCAAAATAAATCATATTTTTAAATTGGGATTTTCGATGTTTCATCAACCGCAAGTATTCAAAAACCCTATTGCAATGCAGTTGGACATTTAGGTATTTAAGGAGATGTTCTCCGTATAAAAGACTCACACCTTAAGAGATATTGTAAGGCGTATTTCAGTTATTGAGTCTTCGTGTTTTTGTGCGTTTTACTTTGTGAAACTTTATTCATTTAAATCATTCCTATATGAGAAATAGACTTGGTTTTCTTGAGTTGTAATAATTTTATCATTCAAACTTTTTGTAATAGTTCAACACTAAGAATAATGGTTGACAAAAAGTGAGAGGTGTCTCAAATTTAGGAGGAGTTGTAAATAGAAAATCACAGGTAGTATTAAGAAAAAAACGCATTGAGCTAGAAGAGTTAATCTAATACAAATTTGTACTTTTACTATTAAAAGTTGATTTCCTTTCCCGAGTTAACGCCATCTAGACATATGTGACATTACACTGAATTGGGTTACCAATTCCTTGTATCCTATTTTAATTTATCTACGTTTTATTTCTACTGCATTAATCTTGTCAAACACATTATATGGCACATTGTGTTTGACATCATTTAAGAAAGATAACATAATTCCACACTTCTTGATGGAGATTAATTTTATAGATAGACTACATTTGTTGAAGCTAGTAGGATTATACCTGAGTGAACCACACACTCAAAGATACAACAGAGTCTCCACTGAACTTTATTTAGTCCCAAAGGATAGGGAAAATATCGATAAAAATGAAAGGAAAGAGAAACAGGTAAGGGGGTCAGTTATGCGAGAGGAATGTACTAGCACCCCACACATTCGTCGTACTCGATGGGAATCGTTTTTCTTACTTCTAGGCTTGGATGGGTTATATATCGAAAGGTTTCTAGCTAAAGAAGAAAATGGGAAAGAAAAGAGAGAAATAAAATGCTCGCAAAGGATTGGGGCCCTCGTGCCTACGTATCCTCATGGTGCAATGAGGAATTCAAAGCTCTGTAGTTCATGGAACCAGGAAAGAGGAAGAAGATGGTGGAAGAAGGTGACTCACCAAGATTTTGTAATTCATGCCTACGTATCCTCATAGTGCAATAAGGAAGTTAGATCCTACGTGGTTAGGGGAACAAAGACGGAAAAAGAAAAGGAAGAGGAAAAAGTGTCAAAACCAAGAGCAAAAGGGGGTAGAAAGACTCAGCTGAGGAGTACAGAAGAATGGTGTCAAAACCAAGAGCGCAAGGAATTAGAAAGACTCTACTGGGAAAGCCCAAAGGGGACGGTGGTGACTCCACTGAGGAGAAAACAAAGGAATGGTGTCAAAACTATGAGAGTAAAGGAGCAAAGGAATTGAATTGAGACAAAGTAAAGGACACTGACGATTCAGTGCATTAACTGGAAGACAGTGATTAATCGAAGGAAAAGAAGATTATGATTCTGTTGGGAAAAGAGTTGGTGTCAACAGATCGATTAAGATGAACCAGAAAGAGAGCATTGAACCGAGAGAAGGTGTTTATCTCTGAGGAGATTTTGCTATATTAACTGATAAAGAGTGATTAACCGAAAGGATGAGTGTGGAACCAAACAAAGGTTATGACCCAAAAGACGGGTGTGGAACTAAGAAAACGTTGTGACCTAAAGGACACATGTGAAACCAAGTGAAGGTTGTGACTCAAAAAGAGCTCGATACACGGATTGAACAAGCAGTACTTGACCGCAGAAATGGTATTTGAACCAAAATAAGATTACTAACCCAAAGGTGTGAGAGTTTGAACCAAATAAAGGTTTTTAACCGCTAGGGGTATTGGTTTTAACAGAAGGATTGTGATTAATCAAAAGAATGAGTGATTAACCAAGAGACAATGATCAACTCAAGGGAAGCTCAGTATGTTAACAGATGGACTGTGGTTAACTGAAGAATGGGTGATTAACCAAGAGAAGGTGATTGACCCAAGGAAAGCTGGTTTTAACAGGCAGACTGTGATCAACTAAAGAACGGGTGATTAACCAAGAGAAGGTTGCAAACACCTCTAAAGAATCGGTGTTTGACAGCCCGATTGTGTTTAACCGAAGAAAAGGATTGTGACTTTTCTAAGGAAGAAGAGAATTGGTTTTAGCAGGCAGACTACGATCAATTAGAGGATGGGTGATTAACCAAGAGGAGGTGAGTAAACCAAGGAAGAAACAATTATCTTGAACCAAGGAAAAGGTGATTGATAAAAGGAATGATTGAAAGGAGTGAGTGATCAAGGATCAAACTCAAGAAACACTACAATTTAGATAAAGAGGTGACTATTCTGAGTTTAGGATAAAGCGCCCCTGACCAGAAATAGCCAGAATGAGGGTAGGGTATACTTCATCCTCACTCCTTCTCTAGAACCTAAAGTATAATGCGGAAGATGAAACTGGCGGAGAAACGACACAAGTTGTACAGTGTTCCAATGTGTTATGCAGACGTCCGACTTAGCAGGGGTTCGAGAGGAAAACACTCTAAAAGATCCTAAAGAGAAGAAAGAGGGAAGATCAACTAATCGAAACAAGATTTTGATCAACTAATTAAAAGGGAAAGAATAACCCAACAATTTTTTATACGAAACAAAAGATCGTCAAAGCAAGCATGCAGATTATTGATTATACAAGATTAAAATTGCTCAATGAAGAACAAAATTAATATGATCAAGACTGAAATTGCAAGGCACTACCAAATGTCAATTAGCATGCATCACAAATCATGTCATCATGTAAGCAAAAATGTGCAAGAATCAACATGATCATACAATGTCAAAATATACAAACAATGCCAAGAATCGACAAATCGTGCATCGAAAGTTTGAATACATGTTTCAAACAGAAGTTAAAAAGCTCATAAAACATCCACAAATGTCAAGCATATCAAGTCATGGAAGTTAAATGAGGAAAAATACCAAACAAACTCGAAAAAGAACAAAAATGGCCCTCTGTCTCAGTTGTAATCGATTACCTACTTGAAAACTTCAGAAAAACATGGAAAAAAGGCAGGGTAATCGATTACCCATATATAGGTAATCGATTACCACTATGACAGTGAAAAAAAAACAGCTTTCAAAAAAGCACTTCCAGTAACTAAACACTTATCCAATCATCCACATGTTATGGCATACATTTGTACACGAAAATTATGTCCAAAATCAACAATTAAGCATCAATAGAATCAATTAATCATCAAGATCAATAATCAAAACAAATAAATGGTCAATTCACATCCAAAAGCTATCGAAGCTGCATCGTAAACGCGCGAAAGTGATCGAAAATAGTAAATCGAGTGCGAATTACCGACCTACAAGGTGGAGGGTTGTCTTGGTGATTGTTGTGAGTAAAATGTAGGGAGAACAAGCCAAGAAAATTAGATAATTCCAAGCCTGGGATCAAATCATAGCGAAACCGATCGAAACGCGATAAAAGCTCCAAAATAGAATTTGCACTGAAACGATTGAATTGATCACTTGAGTTGAAGTAGAAGTTGTTGTAATTGCAGAGATCCAAGACGAAATGCAATGAGATGGAGGCTTAAGCTCAAGAGAAAAGCAATTTCAATGTGAAATTTTCTACTCTTCAATGGTGAGAATTGAGCTCTAGTGCGGTTTTGTGAAGAAATTGCAGAAAATGCAGAGAGAAATGAGAGAGTGAAAAGTGAAGAATTGTGAGTATGGTTAAAGGTTGAAGGTGAAAAATGAGAGAATGATCAAGGTCCCTTGTGAAATGGTGAAGATTTATTTATATAGAGTGGAGGTTTAAAGTTGCTAGGTTTGAAGCTTGCTTTGGAACTAGTTTTGGAGTTAGTTACACTTAACTCACTAAGTCAGAATTTGACTCAGTTAGTTATTTGTTAACTTGGTGGAGCAATCGCAATGCAAGTCCAAATCAAATGGTCCTCATGCTTGGAAATGAAGTTGCATGGTAGTCTTGATTCAAAGTGATGTATTAGAATAAATGCCTTGAAGTGTACTGAAAGGTCTTGAAATGTCTAGAATAGTCCACACAATGCTAGAACCAAGTAACCCCAAAGAAGTAGTGAAAAAGTTACCACTGTCATGAAAATGCAGTAAAATCTACCCATTTATATGTGGTAATCAATTATTTATTTTGCCTAGCAAAGTGGTAATCGATTACCACTAGCAAAACTTGCCCAATTTGCTTTAAAAAAAGTGTTGTGGCCATGATTCTGATTTTCACCCTTTTGCTTTGATGATATGATGACCTTGTGAGGATGAAATTAATCGGGCTTAGCAAACCTAAATATTCCTACAACAAAACCATAGAGAAAAAAATGCTAGTGCGTATGTCAGCGATGCAAATGCACATGCTTATGGAAAAGAAAAAATGGGAGGTCAAATTTTGGGTTACGACACGTGTCACTACCTCTTTCCAAAGGTTTTTTTTTGGAAATTTCTTATTTTTGAGCATACGCATCGAGGTATGTCAAGAATTCTTTTGTTTCTTCTTTCTACGACACCATTTTGTTAGGAAAAATGGGTCTTGGGATTGTAAGTGGATGTCTAATTTCACTATTCTAGTATAATTTTTTAAACTCTTTATAAATAAATTAACCTCCTTAGTCTTTCAGCATTGTCTTTTTCTGTCGAACATTTTCTTTCACAACAATATCTTTGAAGTTCTTAGAGATAGTAAAGACTTATGATTTGTGCTTAAAGAAATAAACCCAAGCTTTTCTTTAAAAAATCATCGTTGAAAAGAAGAAAATAATTGATTTTTCATAGTGAACTTGGCTTGATTAACCCGCACACATCTGAATGTGTTAGCTCAAGTGGCTCATTGGATCTTCATATTGCTTTCTATTGAAAAATTGTCCTCAATTTTTTTCTAAGTAAGCATATTTCGCACATGTGATCAGGATGGTTGATTGATGGTAGATCTCTCATTATATTTTATTTTGACATCAAACTTAAGCCTTCCAAATTTAAATCTCCAACTAAAAAATGTCAAAGTCGCGAGGCATCATTGTAGAACGATTTGAGAAATTTTTCCATATTGTTTTAGATATTCAACAAGAACATGTTATTTCTCGATATTGGTATCTTATAATTGTAATATTGTTTTATATTTAACAGAGAGACTTAAATCTTTCATATGAATATTATAATCCTTTTGAAATAAATAGTCATTTTCATCTTTCTAAAAAAATTAAATATTTCTTTTTCCTTTCATCAAAACCTTAGTCATTGTTAAATGAGGTATTTTTTCCATACATATGGTTTCTCACACTTTTGAGTTATACAAATATGATATTTTTGAGAGTTTAACATGTCACCCCTATTTTATACTTGACAAACCCCAATCATTCATATTCTTAAAATTGTCCATGGTTAAAAAATGGATCAAACTTTCGTTTAAAATTTCTGATAGATATAATAAAGTTTTCAGTACTAAATGAAATTTCTGTTAGTTATTCTAAACTTCTGATATTTTAAAAATTTCAGACTTTCTGGTAAATTTCATTTTGTTCTGAAAATTTACAAGCTGATACCGGAAATTTCAACCTAAGTGATATTTTCGGTAATATTATTTGTTTGATTTTTTAGATGTTCAGGATTTTACCGACAGTTTTAAATGGTTGTGATTGCACTGACAGTTTGCATGGTCCAGAGTAAATACAAAATTGTATAAATAGTTACATGTTGTTTGATAAACAAACGACATGAGAAGGTCCAATATCAAAAATTTTGAAATTTCCTATATACACAATACCATAAATTTTGAAAAACTTACATAAAAACTCAATATTTTTGAAATTCTCTATAGGTGCAGAAAATCAGAAAATTTTTGATATTGCCCCACAGATTTGAAATTTTTGCCGCTAAACTAGGAATTTCAAATTTTTGAAAAATGAATTCGTAGGAGCAGTATTGTCTTTTCTTACGCACGATACTTTTCTTACGCATTGGGGGAGAGTTGTGTCACGTTTAACTGAGTGTCAAGTTAAATCCTCGACATTTTTCCATACAGTTGGTCTTCTATAATTCTATGTGCTAGGAAAATTGTTTCAAACTTCTCATTTTTTTCTACACATAGTATTAGAATATTAATAGTAATTCATATTTATTTAGTTGTACTATTTTCTTAGCCCCTAAGTTTGTTAGAGGGTATTTTAGTATTTTATCTTATTCTAGTAACCCTAGTTTTTAGCTTATAAATAGGGTGACAATCATTGTAACTTTTATCATGTTTTGTAGCCGTCATTCTTAATAGAATATTTTCCTTTGTTCATCATTTATTCACCTTTGCACCAACAATTGGTATCTAGAGCTCCGGTTCAGATTCATTGGGAAACACGGGAAACACGAGTGAACGTGAGGTCTTGTGTGTTTGATTTTGATTCTTAGATTCGTGTTGAATCTTGAACAAAATCTTATCAGAATTTTAATTCTGTGGGTTGGGAAACACTGTGTGAGAAATCTGAGTGTATTGTGCAAGGTGAAGATGAACGGAAACGGCAACATGAACACCAAGCTTCCAGTATTTGACGGTAAAAACTGGAATCGTTGGATGATCCAAATGCGTGTACTGTTTGGTGCTCAAGATGTTTTAGATCTTGTCACTGATGGTTATGTTCCGGTAGCAGCAGATGCAACGGATGAACAGAAAAACGCGCAGAAGGAAGTAAGGAAGAAGGATCAGAAAGCATTATTCTTTATTCATCAATGTGTTGATGTAAATGTGTTTGAGAAGATTGCAGATTCAACGACAGAAAAGGCTACGTGGGACACACTGGTTAGACGTTATGGTAGTGACGCATCAGTGAAGAAGGTGAAGCTTCAGTCCTTGAGAAAGCAATATGAGAATCTCAACATGAAGAATAATGAGAAAGTTTCTGAATACATCTCCAGAGTGATTCTGATCACTAATGAGATGAAGGCGTGTGGAGAAACTCTTTCTGAAGAAACAATCATGGAGAAGGTATTGAGATCCCTTACCTCTCAATTTGATTACATTGTGGTAGCAATAGAACATTCCAAAGATCTGAGTACCATGCGAATTGAAGAGCTGCAGAGCAGTTTAGAAGCGCAAGAGTTGCGTTTGACTGAGAGAACTTCTGAAAGGGAAGTAGAGCAGCAGGCTCTGAAAGCAACTTCTGATAGGAGGTATCAGAAGCAGTCAGAAGCCAAAAGAAGATCTGATGGTGGTCAGAAGTCAGAAAGCTCAACCTCTGATAGACAAAAGAATGCTCAGAAGGGAAAATAGAAGTATGACAAGAAGAAGATTCAATGTTATTGTTGTAAGAAGTTTGGTCACTTTGCTAGAGATTGTTGGTCAAACAAGGAGAGAAAATCAGAAGAAGCAAATATAGCCAGAAGTTCTGATGACGAATATGTGCTATTGATGGCTTCTGAATCTGATAATATGGATCTGATAGACTGGTGGTATATGGACACTGGCTGTTCAAATCATCTTACTGGAAACAAGAAATGGTTGGTTGACTTTGACTCTAAAAAGAGAACAAAGATCAGATGTGCTGATGACAAATATCTTAATGCAGAAGGTATGGGAAATGTCAGAGTGATTCTGAACAATGGGAAAACATCATTGATTCAGAACGTTTGGTATGTACCTGGCATCAGAAGCAATCTGATGAGTGTGGGACAATTAATTGAGAAAGGTTTTTCAGTTACCATGAAGGATAATCTTCTGAAGCAGTATGACTGCAATCAGAAGTTAATTATGGAGTCAGAACAAGGAAGGAATAGAACATTCAAGGTGAATGTCAGAACTGCAGACTCAGAATGTCTTAGTGCAACAAGTGCTGAGAAGGAGAGTGAGTTGTGGCACAGAAGATTTGGTCATTTGAATTTCAGAAGCTTAAAACATCTGAATTCAAAGAAGTTGGTACATGGAATTCCTGCAATTAAGAAGCTTGAGAAGTCATGCAAAGTTTGCATGGAAGGAAAACAACCACGTTTGCCATTTGCGTCAGAAGTTGCTCCAAGAGGAAAACATGCCTTGGGAGTTGTACATTCTGATGTGTGTGGTCCATTTCCAGTAGCATCAATTGGAGGGAATAAATACTTTGTGTTATTTGTTGATGAATTCACAAGAATGACATGGGTATCCCTTATTAAATTCAAACATGAGGTGTTTGATGAATTCAAGAAGTTCAAAATGAAGGTTGAGAATCAGAGTGGTCAGAAGTTGAAGATTCTTAGAACTGATGGTGGAGGTGAGTATAACTCCAAAGAGTTCCAGAAGTTCTGTGAGGAGAATGGAATTGAGCATGAGGTTACTGCTCCTTATATCCCTCAACACAATGGTCTTGCTGAAAGAAGAAACCGTACTTTGCTTGATATGGTGAGAAGCATGCTAAAGGAGAAGAAGCTTCCTCAGAAGCTCTGGGGAAAAGCTGTTGCCACGGCAACGTATGTACTCAACAGATGTCCTACGAAGAAGTTGAAGGAAATAGTTCCTATGCAGAAGTGGACTGGAGACAAGCAAAGTGTTAATCATCTGAAGGTGTTTGGTTCTGTTTGCTATAAACATGTTCCAGAAGCCAGAAGACAGAAGCTGGATGATAGAAGCAAAGTGATGATTCTGATAGGGTACCACAGTACAGGTGCATACAAGCTCTATTGTCCAGAAAGCAATAAAATTGAATTCAGCAGAGATGTGATTGTGAAGGAATCAGAAGTTTGGAATTGGGATAAGTCTCAATCTGATTCTGACTCCTGAAGAAAGGTCAGAGTTAAGAATTTCTGAAGTTGGAGTAAATTCTGATGTTGATTCTGACTCTGATAGTGATTCTGACTCTGGAGAAGACTTAGAAGATGAAGGTGACTCTGATGATCCAGACTCTGATGGTAATCCAGTTTCTGGTGGCAATTCAGACTCTGAAGATGGCCAAGGCTCTGGAGGAAGTCAAGCCTCTGAAGCTAGAAATTCTGAAGTTCAAGACTCTGGAAATATGCCAGATCCTGAAGTTGGTCAAAGCTCTGGAGAAAGTCAATCATCTGAAGCTCAAGACTCTGAACAAGTTCAGAGACCACAAAGAATCAGAAGCGTTCCCAGAAGATTTGAAGAATTTGACATGCTGCAAGACACTGAAGTAGACTCTGAAGGAGAAGTTATTCAGTGTGCCATGTTAGTAGACTCTGAATCTATAAGTACAGAGGAGGCTCTTAAGCAGAAGCTATGGCTGAAGGCCATGAAAGAAGAACTTGATGCTATAGAGAGAAACAAGACTTGGAAGCTGACAGAACTTCCAAAAGACAAGAAAGCCATCAGTGTCAGATGGGTTTTCAAGCAGAAGTTAAAGCTAGATGGTTCAATTGGCAAACATAAAGCAAGGTTGGTAGCCAGAGGATTTCTACAGAAACCTGGGCTGGATTATTCTGAAGTGTTTGCACCTGTAGCAAGACATGAAACAATCAGAATGGTGATTGCAATAGCTGCTAACAGGAATTGGCCTCTGATGCATTTAGATGTAAAATCTGCATTTCTGAACGGTCCATTAGAAGAAGAAGTTTACGTGTTACAACCTCCTGGATTTGTGAAAAAGAATCAGGAAGGGATGGTGTACAGATTATACAAAGCTCTATATGGACTGAAACAAGCGCCCAGAGCTTGGAATCAGAAGATTGATTCATTTTTCAAGAAGCAAGGCTTTCAGAAATGTGAGATGGAGTACGGTGTCTATGTTCAGCATACTTCTGAAGGCAATATGACTCTGGTATGTTTATATGTTGATGATATACTATTGACTGGAAGTTCTGAACAGAAGATAGCCAAGTTCAAGAAAGTTCTGATGAATGAATTTGAAATGACTGATCTAGGCAAAATGACATACTTTCTAGGGATGGAGTTCAGATATTCTGAGAAAGGTATCATTTTGCATCAGCTCAAGTATGAATTAGAACTTCTGAAGAGATTTGATCTGAAGAATTGTAAGATGGCTGTCACACCTTCTGATACAAATCAGAAACTGGATTCAGACTCTGAAGGAAAGGATGTGGACGCTACAGCCTTCAAACAGTTGGTTGGTTCTCTGAGGTATCTGTGCAATACCAGACCTGATATTTGCTACTCTGTTGGGATGGTTAGTAGGTTCATGAGTAAACCTAAGTGGTCCCATTACCAAGCTGCTATCAGGATTCTGAGGTATATCAAAGGAACTCTGAAGTATGGAGTGTTATTTCCCTCTGGAGGAAATAATGAGTCAGAACTTTTGAGTTATTCAGACTCTGATTGGTATGGAGACAGAGTTGACAGAAGAAGTACATCTGGGTACTTGTTCAAATTTCTGGGAGGTTCCATTTCTTGGTGTTCCAAGAAGCAAAATGTTATGGCGTTGTCAACCTGTGAAGCTGAATACATTGCAGGTGCTGTTACTGCATGCCAAGTTGTGTGGATTCTGAATCTGTTGCAGGATCTGAAGATTAAAGTAGACAAACCTCTGAAGTTGATGATTGACAACAAGTCTGCAATCAATCTTGCCAAAAACCCAGTGTTGCATGGGAGAAGCAAGCATATTGAGACCAAGTATCATTTTCTGAGACATCAAGTTCAGAGTGGAGTGTTAGAAGTTGTACACTGCAGCACTCAGAAGCAGTTGGCAGATGTTCTGACGAAAGCTATCAAGACTGATCAATTTCTCAGACTAAGGGATGGAATTGGTGTTACAAGTTTTGATGGAATATGAATTAAGGGATGGTATTAGAATATTAATAGTAATTCATATTTATTTAGTTGTACTATTTTCTTAGCCCCTAAGTTTGTTAGAGGGTATTTTAGTATTTTATCTTATTCTATTAACCCTAGTTTTTAGCTTATAAATAGGGTGACAATCATTGTAACTTTTATCATGTTTTGTAGCCGTCATTCTTAATAGAATATTTTCCTTTGTTTATCATTTATTCACCTTTGCACCAACACATAGTTGGTCTTCCTCATTTTGAAGTGTAATGGCAAAACTTTTAACAATTGTAGCATTGACCATTGACTTTAGAATTTATAATTCCTTGTGTATATGGCTCTGTTTCAACATCCAAGATGCCATGAAACATATCGTCATCCTCGACTTCTACCTTGACTTTATTGACATCTCACATTTTTTTTGAGTTTCTTCATCGAGCTAATCATCGTTTTAGCGTGGGAGGAATCTAGGCCATTGTGTTTTGTTTAATGGTCTGTAGCGTGTCCTGCCATCCGGGTGCTGTGGTTTTCGGTTGTAGTGCGTCAGCCGTTTATTGGGTCTGATTGTTGTTGGTGTTGCTGCTGGAAATTCGAGGTGGTGTTTTATTGTACACACGGTGATGGTTTTCGTTATCTGGTTCAGTTTTTTTGTTGGGTAGGGACTGGTTTTAAATTGCGGCTATTGCGGTTGTGATTATTGCAGCTATTACGATGCAGACCGCGGTATTTGCAGCGTGAATTTATATACTTTATTATATGTATTAGATTTCACATGTCATCTATTGTTGCGGGATGATGCGGTTCGATGTAGACAAATGCGGTGATTGTTGTGTTATGATGTGACGTTATGATGCTGTTTTTAGTGTGATTTACAATTGCGGCCTGATACGGATGCAAACACTAGCGCAACTGCAATATTGCGGGTGCATCAAGTGATGCGGTCCGCAATTTAAAACCATGTGCAAGGTGGTGGAGTTTTGATATTTTCAGGTCAGCTTTAGGCTGTTCTTGGCGTGTTTCATCATTATGTGGCCTGGTTAGCCATGAGTTTCAAGATTGCCTTCTTTCAGCTAGATTCAGGCTTCGCTTTTCAATAATGTTTTCATTATAAACAATGAAATACAAACAGCCAATACTTTTGGATGAGGGGCAGACATAATTTTCTGTGTGGTGATCTCTTTAATGACATTTGAATCCAAAAATGATAATTGTTAGTGGATTGAACACAGGGCGGAGTCCAAGGTTATCTCGGTGGCAGTTGAATGTTGATCTGTTTGTTCTGCGTAAGGCTTGCCGTTCATATCAATTGCGAGTTTTGTGGCGTGTTTGGCATCAATCTTTTGTGCAGGGGTCAGAGGAGTATGGATCATTTGTTTAAATTAAATAGGTTTCTTGTTGGATGAAGCCTGCTGCGGTGTCTTTGATCTAAGGTGCTTGCAGTCTTGGGTATATCCTCTTTATCAGGTCCGTTTGTATTGCGGAAGGTGATTTTGGGTTGGCATGGGCAGCAGCTGGTGCGGATGTTTTCATGAGGTTTGAGCTGGCGTTGGTTTTCAAGGAATCCTATGCAGCGGATCCTGTTTTTTGCTCAGAAGTGTATAGCATTGTTCTATTAGTTCCGGTGGCTGAATTTCTTATTTTAATTGTCCCGAATTGTTGCTTCTAGCATTCTCTGTTGGACATCGTTGGAGGTAGCAGATTCTTGATTGTCTAGGGGGCTGTCATGGATATTGGAGATGTTTTTGTTGGTGAAAAGGTAGAATAAATGATGAAAAGGTAGAAATATTCTATTAAGAATGACGGCAGAAAACAGGATTAAAAGTTGCAATGATTGTCACCCTATTTATAAGCTAAAACTAGGGTTACTAGAATAAGATAAAATACTAAAATACCCTCTAACAAACTTTGGGGCTAAGAAAATAGTACAACTAAATAAATATGAATTACTATTAATATTCTAATACCATCCCTTAATTCATATTCCATCAAAACTTGTAACACCAATTCCATCCCTTAGTCTGAGAAATTGATCAGTCTTGATAGCTTTCGTCAGAACATCTGCCAACTGCTTCTGAGTGCTACAGTGTAAAACTTCTAACACTCCACTCTGAACTTGATGTCTCAGAAAATGATATTTGGTCTCAATATGCTTGCTTCTCCCATGCAACACTGGGTTTCTGGCAAGATTGATTGCAGACTTATTGTCAATCATCAACTTCAGAGGTTTGTCTACTTTAATCTTCAGATCCTGCAACAGATTCAAAATCCACACAGCTTGGCATGCAGTAACAGCACCTGCAATGTATTCAGCTTCACAGGTTGACAACGCCACAACAGGTTGCTTCTTGGAACACCAAGAAATGGAACCTCCCAGAAATTTGAACAAGTACCCAGATGTACTTCTTCTGTCAACTCTGTCTCCACACCAATCAGATTCTGAATAACTCAGAAGTTCTGACTCATTATTTCCTCTAGAGGGAAATAACACTCCATACTTCAGAGTTCCTTTGATATACCTCAAAATCCTGACAGCAGCTTGGTAATGGGACCACTTAGGTTTACTCATGAACCTACTAACCATCCCAACAGAATAGCAAATATCAGGTCTGGTATTGCACAGATACCTCAGAGAACCAACCAACTGTTTGAAGGTTGTAGCATCCACATCTTCTCCATCAGAGTCAGAGTTCAGTTTCTGATTTGTATCTGAAGGTGTGACAACAATCTTACAATTCTTCAGATCAAATCTCTTCAGAAGTTCTAATTCATACTTGAGCTGATGCAAAATGATACCTTTCTCAGAATATCTGAACTCCATCCCTAGAAAGTATGTCATTTTGCCTAGATCAGTCATTTCAAATTCATTCATCAGAACCTTCTTGAACTTGGCTATCTCCTGTTCAGAACTTCCAGTCAGCAGTATATCATCAACATATAAACATACCAGAGTCATATTGCCTTCAAAAGTATGTTGAACATAGACACCGTACTCCATCTCACATTTCTGAAAGCCTTGCTTCTTGAAAAATGAATCAATCTTCTGATTCCAAGCTCTGGGCGCTTGTTTCAATCCATATAGAGCTTTGTATAATTTGTACACCATCCCTTCTTGATTCTTTTTCACAAATCCAAGAGGTTGTGACACGTAAACTTCTTCTTCTAATGGACCATTCAGAAATGCAGATTTTACATCTAAATGCATCAGAGGCCAATTCCTGTTAGCAGCTATTGCAATCACCATTCTGATTGTTTCATGTCTTGCTACAGGTGCAAACACTTCAGAGTAATCCAGCCCAGGTTTCTGTAGAAATCCTCTGGCTACCAACCTTGCTTTATGTTTGCCAACTGAACCATCTGGCTTTAACTTCTGCTTGAAAACCCATCTAACGCTGATGTCTTTCTTGTCTTTTGGAAGTTCTGTCAGCTTCCAAGTCTTGTTTCTCTCTATAGCATCAAGTTCTTCTTTCATGGCCTTCAGCCAGAGCTTCTGCTTAAGAGCCTCCTCTGTACTTATAGGTTCAGAGTCTACTAACATGGCACACTGAATAACTTCTCCTTCAGAGTCTACTTCAGTGTCTTGCAGCATGTCAAATTCTGCAAATCTTCTGGGAACACTTCTGATTCTTTGTGGTCTCTGAACTTGTTCAGAGTCTTGAGCTTCAGATGATTGACTTTCTCCAGAGCTTTGACCAACTTCAGGATCTGGCATATTTCCAGAGTCTTGAACTTCAGAATTTCTAGCTTCAGAGGCTTGACTTCCTTTAGAGCCTTGGCCATCTTCAGAGTCTGAATTTCCACCAGAATCTGGATTACCATCAGAGTCTGGATCATCAGAGTCACCTTCATCTTCTGAGTCTTCTCCAGAGTCAGAATCACTATCAGAGTCAGAATCAACGTCAGAATTTATTTCAGCTTCAGAAGTTCTTAACTCTGACCTTTCTTCAGAAGTTCTAACATCAGAATCAGATTGAGACTTATCCCAATTCCAAACTTCTGATTCCTTCAAAATCACATCTCTGCTGAATTCAATTTTGTTGGTTTCTGGACAATAGAGTTTGTATGCACCTGTACTGTGGTACCCTATCAGAATCATCACTTTGCTTCTATCATCCAGCTTCTGTCTTCTGGCTTCTGGAACATGTTTATAGCAAACAGAACCAAACACCTTCAGATGACTAACACTTTGCTTGTCTCCAGTCCACTTCTGCATAGGAACTATTTCCTTCAACTTCTTCGTAGGACATCTGTTGAGTACATACGTTGCAGTGGCAACAGCTTCTCCCCAGAGCTTCTGAGGAAGCTTCTTCTCCTTTAACATGCTTCTCACCATATCAAGCAAAGTACAGTTTCTTCTTTCAGCAAGACCATTGTGTTGAGGGGTATAAGGAGCAGTAACCTCATGCTCAATTCCATTCTCCTCACAGAACTTCTGGAACTCTTTGGAGTTATACTCACCTCCACCATCAGTTCTAAGAATCTTCAACTTCTGACCACTCTGATTCTCAGCCTTCATTCTGAACTTCTTGAATTCATCAAACACCTCGTGTTTGAACTTAATAAGGGATACCCATGTCATTCTTGTGAATTCATCAACAAATAACACAAAGTATTTATTCCCTCCAATTGATGCTACTGGAAATGGACCACACACATCAGAATGTACAACTCCCAAGGCATGTTTTGCTCTTGGAGCAACTTCTGACGCAAATGGCAAACGTGGTTGTTTTCCTTCCATGCAAACTTTGCATGACTTCTCAGGCTTCTTAATTGCAGGAATTCAATGTACCAGCTTCTTTGAATTCAGATGTTTTAGGCCTCTGAAATTCAAATGACCAAATCTTCTGTGCCACAACTCACTCTCCTTCTCAGCACATGTTGCACTAAGACATTCTGAGTCTGCAGTTCTGACATTCACCTTGAATGTTCTATTCCTTCCTTGTTCTGACTCCATAATCAACTTCTGATTGCAGTCATACAACTTCAGAAGATTGTCCTTCATGGTAACTGAAAAACCTTTCTCAATTAATTGTCCCACACTCATCAGATTGCTTCTGATTCCAGGTACATACCACACGTTCTGAATCAATGTTGTTTTCCCATTGTTCAGAGTCACTCTGACATTTCCCATACCTTCTGCATTAAGATATTTGTCATCAGCACATCTGATCTTTGTCCTCTTTTCAGAGTCAAAGTCAACCAACCATTTCTTGTTTCCAGTAAGATGATTTGAACAGCCAGTGTCCATATACCACCAGTCTGTCAAATCATCAGATTCAGAGGCCATCAATAGCACAGATTCGTCATCAGAACTTCTGGCTATATTTGCTTCTTCTGATTTCTTCTCCTTGTTTGACCAACAATCTCTAGCAAAGTGACCAAACTTCTTACAATAGTAACATTGGATCTTCTTCTTGTCATACTTCTCTTTTCCCTTCTAAGCATTCTTTTGTCTATCAGAGGTTGAGCTTTCTGACTTCTGACCACCATCAGATCTTCTCCTGGCTTCTGATACCTCCTATTAGAAGTTGCTTTCAGAGCCTGCTGCTCTACTTCCCTTTCAGAAGTTCTTTCAGTCAAACGCAACTCTTGCGCTTCTAAACTGCTCTGCAGCTCTTCAATTCTCATGGTACTCAGATCTTTGGAATGTTCTATTGCTACCACAATGTAATCAAATTGAGAGGTAAGGGATCTCAATACCTTCTCCATGATTGTTTCTTCAGAAAGAGTTTCTCCACACGCCTTCATCTCATTAGTGATCAGAATCACTCTGGAGATGTATTCAGAAACTTTCTCATTATTCTTCATGTTGAGATTTTCATATTGCTTTCTCAAGGACTGAAGCTTCACCTTCTTCACTGATGCGTCACCACCATAACATCTAACCAGTGTGTCCCACGCAGCCTTTGCTGTCGTTGAATCTGCAATCTTCTCAAAAACATTTACATCAACACATTGATGAATAAAGAATAATGCTTTCTGATCCTTCTTCCTTACTTCCTTCTGCGCGTTTTTCTGTTCATCTGTTGCATCTGCTGCTACTGGAACATAACCATCAGTGACAAGATCTAGAACATCTTGAGCACCAAATAGTACACGCATTTGGATCATCCAACGATTCCAGTTTTTACCATCAAATACTGGAAGTTTGGTGTTCATGTTGCCGTTTCCGTTCATCTTCTACCTTGCACAATACACTCAGATTTCTCACACAGTGTTTCCCAACCCACAGAATAAAAATTCTGATCAGATTTTGTTCAAGATTCAACACGAATCTAAGAATCAAAATCAAACACAGAAGACCTCACGTTCACTCGTGTTTCCCGTGTTTCCCAATGAATCTGAACCGGAGCTCTAGATACCAATTGTTGGTGCAAAGGTAGAATAAATGATGAAAATGTAGAAATATTCTATTAAGAATGACGACAGAAAACAGGATTAAAAGTTACAATGATTGTCACCCTATTTATAAGCTAAAACTAGGGTTACTAGAATAAGATAAAATACTAAAATACCCTCTAACAAACTTAGGGGCTAAGAAAATAGTACAACTAAATAAATATGAATTATTATTAATATTCTAATAGTTTTTAGTTTAATTGTTAGTAGGCTTTGGCAAACTTTTGGTCTTGTTTTGCTTAGCAGGGACATTGTTTGGTGATGCTCTTTTCTTGCCTATCTTATGCTGGAGTGAGCTACTAATTCAATTTTTTGCCTTTTAAAAAAAAAAATCTTGATTTTCATGTAATTTGTTGAAGTAATTATGTTCACAATCTTTTTTCTTGGATTCATCAGTTTCGAATTTTAGATCTGAATTTTTTAAAAAGTTTTTTAATTATATATTAAACTAATTCTTAAATATATAAAATTAATAATAATATTAATAATTTTTATTAGTTTATTAACAAGAAGAGATTAGGAGAGTATACTTAATATTTTTCATCTTATGTTTATTTACGTAAAAGAATAAAACAATTTTGGTTTATTATTAATTTTTCAGGTGATAGCGTGATAAACATCTTTTTTATACGTAATTTATTTCAGACATTTAAAATCAGAAACTTAAATTAAGATACATCACTAGGCAGATTGATACAACAATACATCAAGAGACAGTGAATACAGTAGGTAGATCTTGTACAAGAGGATAGTGTTGGAAATAATATCTTTTGTGTTTAGGAAAAGTGTGTAGGAAAATTAGAGGTTTAAAGAGAAACTTGATAGGTAAAAGAATTATTTATGGAAGAGAGAACTTTGTATTTTTCTTGATGCAAAAGTGTAGAATTACATCTCTATTTATAGTACTCTAAGGAGAACTCTAGACACACTAATTCTAGAGAGTTCTCAACTCTAGGAATTCCAAGAGCATTCTAGAGAATATTACAACCTTAAGATTTATCTAGACACTCCAAACATTACAAGAGTTTTCTAGAAACATTAATTAAAATTACCTAAGTCCAAAACAACTAAGCCCAAAAATCCAAATAATATTTTAGACCCAAATCAAGTTTAATCTTTCAACATCCCCCCTTAAACTTGATTTGTGACTCCAAGCATACTCCTTAGCTTTACGAAAATTTCTAACTTGAGTGGCTTGGTGAAAATGTCGGCAGCTTGATCTCGAGACATCACATACTTCAACTTCACATCTTTCTTCTCGATGCATTCTCTTATAAAGTGGTAACGGGTGTCGATGTGTTTACTTCTTTCATGAAATACAGGATTCTTTGCCAAAGCAAGTGTTAATTTATTGTCAACACATATTTCCATAGGATCTTCTTGTGACATTTTTAACTCTTTCAACAAGTTCCTTAGCCAAATTGCATGGCAAACACATGATGTAGCGGCAACATATTCGGCTTCACAAGTTGACAGTGTGACGATAGGTTGCTTCTTTGACATCCAAGTGAAAGCAGTATCTCCCATAAAGAATACAAAACTAGTAGTGCTCTTTCTATCGTCCACGTCTCCACTCCAATCGCTATCATTATAGCCAACAATTTCATGATTGTTAGAAGAGTAATAGTGTAAGCCAAAGTTTGTTGTACCTTTGATATATCGAAAGATTCTCTTTGCCGCCTTGAAGTGAGTTGTTGTTGGAGATTCCATGTAACGACTTACGACTTCTACAGCATAGAGAATATCCGGCCTTGTACTTGTCAAGTAACGTAGACTTCCAACCAAACTTTTGTAAAGAGTTGGATCCACAATCTCTCCATTTTCATGCTTACTCAACTTGCTGCCACATTCCATCGGGGTGCCAACCGGATTGGCATCATCCATCTTGAACTTCTTAAGGACTTTTTTTGCATAGCCTTCTTGGGTGATAAAAATTCCTTTGTCTTCTTGCTTTACTTCAATGCCAAGATAATATGCCATGAGCCCCATATCTGTCATCTCAAATTCATTTGACATGTCTTTCTTGAACTCTTCGAACATGCTTAGATTGTTCCCAGTGAAGATTAAGTCATCAACATATAAGCACACAATCAAAATATCTCCACTTTGCGCTTTAATATAGAGTGCATGCTCATATGGACAATTGATGAAGTTCTTGTATCGAAAGTACTTGTCGATTCGAACATTCCAAGCTCTCGGTGCTTGCTTGAGTCCGTACAACGCCTTTTTCAACTTGAGGACTTTTTCTTCTTTCCCTTTTACTTCATATCCTTGTGGTTGCTCGATATAAACTTCTTCTTCGAGAAAACTATTCAAGAAGGCCGACTTCACATCCATTTGATAGATCTTCCATTCATTCTGGGCTGCCAAAGAAATGATCAGTCTAATAGTTTCAAGACGAGCAACGGGGAAAAATACCTCATCATAGTCAATTCCTTGTCTTTGACTATAGCCTTTTGCCACAAGTCTTGCTTTGTATCTCTCCACGTCTCCTTTTGCATTCTTCTTCGCCTTGTACACCCATCTTACTCCGATTGCTTTGTGTCCTCGTGGAAGTGTAGTAAGTTCCCACGTATCATTCTTCGTGATTGACTTTATTTCTTCATCCATGGCGTCTCTCCACTTTACATTTTCAACAGCTTCTTGATAGCTTAGAGGCTCGCAATCACCAAAAAGACAAAAGAGGTTAATGTCATTTTGGTTTTTGGTTACCTCATAAAGCTCTTCAATGCTCCTTAACCGTGGTGTCCTCTCACTTGAGTTTGTTTCATCCAACCTTGGCGTCAGTGAGGCAGGTGGTGTAATATGTTCATCTATCATTGGTTGTTCCATTTCATCTTCTTCTTCTTCAAAATAAGGAAGAAAATCATACATGTCTTCTTGAGCACTCCAACCCCAATAATCTTCTTCTTCGAACTCCACGTCACGACTTATGATAATCTTTCCGCTATTTGGATTATAGAGTTTTTACCCTTTGGAGCTTGAGTCGTAACCCACGAATACATACTTCTCACTTTTATCATCGAGCTTTGTTCTCCTTTCATCTGGAACGTGGGTATATGCAATGCTTCCAAACACCTTGAGGTGAGAGATACCTGGCTTCCTTCCACTCCATGCTTCTTGTGGTGTTTTCTCATGCACACTTCTTGTTGGGGAACGGTTTGTCAGGTAAACCGCACATGCTACTGCTTCGGCCCAAAACTCTTTCGGCATCTTCTTACTCTTAAGCATGCTTCGCACCATATTAAGTATGGTCCGGTTCTTTCTCTCCACTACTCCATTTTGTTGTGGCGATCTTGGCACTGTTAGTAAGCGGCGGATTCCATGCTCTTCACAATATTTGTTGAACTCATTTGAAGTAAACTCTCCTCCTCGGTCAGATCTTATAGCCTTAATAGAAAGACCACTTTCTTTCTCCACAAGAGCTTTGAACTTCTTAAAGTTTTCAAACACTTCTGACTTCTCCTTCAAGAAATAAACCCATGTTTTTCTAGAATAATCATCAATAAATAGGAGAAAGTATTTATTCTTACCAAAAGAGTTTGGATTGATTGGTCCACAGACATCAGTGTGTATGAGCTCTAGTGGTTTTGTCGCTCTTGATGTTGATTCCTTTGGAAAGCTTTTTCGGAATTGCTTCCCAATTAGACATCCTTCACATAGTTGGTCTGGGTGGTTTATGTAACACCCCACTTCCCGTATTAAATAAAATATAAATATTATAGTAATAATCAGAGTTTTCACCAAAAAATGGGATATCACATCTCCAAATTTTATAAAAATACTTTATTCATTCTTTTCAAAATAATACAGCGGAATTTGTTTAATAAAATAAAATACATCAAATTCATGATACGTCACAGGATTACAATAAGTTTGACATAAAACAATTACAACACCCATATCCTGTGTTACGTATCAGAGCATCCTAGACTCGACGGTCACACCAATATCCAAGCTAGCTAAACACCTGGATTATCTGTACTTCCAAAGAAGCACAGACCACAACAACAACAAAGGGGTGAGAAATAATGATCAGAATATAATGGTAATGTAATACATGTAAATAAGGTAGTAAAACACACCAACACACCAATATTCACCCCCAACAACTCCATATGACGAACCTACTGTTCAAATTACAATATAACATATTATAATGCAAATATGCAACTCAACACCATGCATGCGGTACCGACTCATTGGTTCATTCAATCGAACCCACCATTCTCCACAAAGGAGTACGGGTGAATCACTTACGCTCCATCCGAGACATGATTCAACCCCACCATTCTCCACAAAGGAGTACGGGTGAATCACTTACGCTCCATCCGAGACATGATTCAACCCCACCATTCTCCACAAAGGAGTACGAACAGATCACTTACGCTCCATCCGAGACATGATCCATCCCACCAAGACACCATGATATGCACACACCAATGCATAACTATTATGTTTAGGCACTCAACGTGCACACGATCCTCCTGATCATATCATCATACATCAATGCATATATGTACAGATATAATATACACCAACACCATATAAATCAATTCACACAGTGAGCAATCTCACATTCTAACACCAAGTATGAACACATCCCAACACTCGGGGAATACACGATCCTACTGATCACTGCACCATAATCATATACATGATACACCCATCATTCATTTTAATTAAATTAGATATTAAACGAGTTCACACTCTAACACCATATATAAACACATCTCAACACTCGGGGAATACACGATCCCACTGATCACTACCCACATATATATCAACTAATTGCCCACCAGTCATTATTACGGGAAACATGTACTATCACCAAGTACATAAGTTAGTTCCCACACTCATCATTCTTAGAGTGCATCAAGGCCAAACTGTACCTATCATCTCAACTCGGATCCTCAGTCTATTCTAGTACCAATCTTGCACATTACCGTAACCAATAGGTTTCTAATTCCTATTCCCAAAATCATCACCTACACACTTTACCGATACCTCAAAAGCCATACGGAATTTTCCCTAAAAACTGTAAAACACCCTATATGCCCTATATGCCAAATCATCCCAAAACACCAATTCATTAACATTGACTTATACTCCATCACTATCAATTACTAGTTATCATCAAACACAAACACACCAATAAACATTATACTTACCAATTATCCTATACTTCTTACTCTAGAACCAACATTATGGTACATTACCGACACTTCAGAGTCACTCTGAATCTCACCAAGGTCCTAACCATAGTCACTAACAACATCACAGGAACAACTCATAATTTTCCTAAAGCTATAATCCTGGTCATTACCAACACTATAGTAACAACACCAAATCTCACCAAAACTCTATTTATATTTACTATCAACACTGCAGTAACAACATATAATTTTCCCCAAAGCTATAATCATGGTCATTACCCACACTACAGTAACAACACAGAATCTCACCAAAACTCTATTTATATTTACTATCAACACTGCAGTAACAACATATAATTTTCCCCAAAGCTATAATCATGGTCGTTACCCACACTACAGTAACAACACAGAATCTCACTAAAACTCTATTTATATTTACTATCAACACTGCAGTAACAACATATAATTTTCCCCAAAGCTATAACCATGGTCGTTACCCACACTACAGTAACAATACAGAATCTCACCAAAACTCTATTTATATTTACTATCAACACTGCAGTAACAACATATAATTTCACTAACATCACCATAATATATATACACCAAATTCACCAATACCAATCAACAATTCATCAATGTCAAACATCAATTTATCATTAGCAACAATAATAACAAGCATGCCAATATAAAACTTCATAGATCGGAATTTTCCTACGGGGTTAAGGAATCCCCTCTACCCTATACATGTATATACCATCCCAAATCAAGTTTCTCCCCCCTTACCTTGTTAATCGGTTGATCGATGAAAGAACCCTCCAAGGTTTGGCCAATTCTGATTTTCCCCTGTATCCTTCGTTCTTTGCTCCCTTTTCCGTTCCCTTTTCCGTTCTCTCCTTTCTATCGTTCTTTTTCCACTTTCTCTAACTTCTCACAATGTATCGTAAAACTACTAATCCCTCACGTTTCTATTTTAATTCTCTAATCCCAATAATAATAATAACTTAATAATAATAATAATAATAATAATAATAATAATAATAATAATAATAGTAATAATAATCCTATTATTATCTCACCAAAATAATAATAATGTTAATAACTTAATAAAATAATAATAATAATAATAGTAATAATAATCCTATTATTATCTCACCAAAATAATAATAATGTTAATAACTTAATAAAATAATAATAATAATAATAGTAATAATAATCCTATTATTATCTCACCAAAATAATAATAATGTTAATAACTTTAATAAAGTAATAATAATAATAATAGTAATAATAATCCTATTATTATCTCACCAAAATAATAATAATGTTAATAACAATAGTAACTAAAATAAATATAATAATAATAATAATATTCTCATCAATATCAATATTATACACTATATTATTATATTCACCAAAACACCACCAATAATCCTCCCATATCAGGGACACCCACCAATAATAATATTCATACCGATGATAATAATAATAATAATAATGATAATAATAATAATAATAATAATAATAATAATAATAATAATAATAATAATAATAATAATAATAATAATAATAATAATAATAATAATAATACCACCAATATTACTATTAACTATTATATTATTATCTCCACACCACCAATGATCCTTATATATCAAGGATACTCACCAATCACATACTAACACACCCCACCTAAGGGCACACCAACATAAAATAATTAAATTAACACCAAAATGACTAAATAAATAAAATGGGTGTTACAACTCTCCCCCACTTTAAGTATTTTCGTCCTCGAAAATTACCTGATGGAACACTTCCGGATACGCTTCCCGCATCCTTCATTCCAACTAACAGGTCACATTGCCTTCTGCAGCACCTCCCCAAGTTACTTTCACCAAAGATATCTCCTCCCTTCGGAGTTGTTTCTCGCTCGTCCAAACGAAATAGCAATGCCTCAACGATCAAATTATTTTCACTTGTACATCATCCACCTGGTTCAATGTACTTTCTCAACTACGACACATGAAACATATCATGCCAATTCACAGCGACAGCGGGAAAATGGTCTAACATGTTACTCCTCCCATACCTCTGTTGCGCCACTCTGATACAAACCACAGAACACGGTGCGAACTTCTGAGACTTCGAAGCTCGACCAACATCAGTCACCGGCGTGACTTTCCAAACACATCTTTCCTTGGATCCTCTTGATCTTTTCAGCCCTCTCGACATAATTTTCAGGTCTGAGCACAACACTCTCACTCGATTTATTTCAACACAGGAGAGTCCTACACTCCCTATTTCACCAAGCCACATATAGTGCCATTCCGACACTAGGATGGTAACCGTTATTATAGGTAACTCAATCAACGATAATTAATCATCCCACGCTCCACCTTGATCCGACACCCAAGCTCTCACCAATTCTCTACAGACTCAATAGTCCTCTCTGACTGACCATCAGTTTGCGGATGGTAGGTCGAACTCAGCTTCAACTTAGTACCCGAAGCTTCCTGTAAGCCCCTCCAAAATCTCTATATAAACCTCAAATTTCCGTCTGACACAATATCCGTCAGTATCTCCTCTAACTTCGCCACTTACCCAATATGCATCTCATATATCCTCAACGTAGAATAGTTAATTCACTAACAATAATCCAAATTAAAATTATATCTTCCCAATTCTTTGGAAATCTCAACACCAACTCCACGAAAGTACTACCCGATTCCCACTCTGGAATATTCACGGCTGCATCAGACTCAACAGTCTTTGATGTTCACTCTTCGAATTTCGGAGATTCTAACCAGCATATTCAATCTCAACCACTTCTCTCCTTATCTATGGTCACCAAAACAATCTACTCAAATTCGGTTACTTCTTCATAGCACTGGGGTGGATATTCCATCTACCCCAATGTATTTCTTCACGAGTACTTCTACTCCCCTCAACAACATCTGGCACACATACTCTATCATAACACCTCGTGGTATTATTTCCACAAACCCGACAATCCACTCTTCGACTCTAATTTATCAATCTCAACTAATTCACTACTCAACCCAGATTTCTGACTTTCTCGATCCTTCTCAAGGATATCACTAGTCAGATCTTAATAATAAAAGCTTAACTCCATAAGAAGTATCCTTACTCACGAAGCGCATATTATGAAATTTCTCAATCAGTTCTACCTCTTTTCACCATCATCTTCGGTAAACACAAACATTTCCAACTCACCGCATCATCTACCACATCCACTTTACCCAAAGGGTAATTACACTCAAAGTCGTAATCCTTCAGAAATCCTAATTATTTCCTCTGCCTCATTTTCAACTTTTTCAAATCAAACAAACACCTTAAACGCTTAAGATCACCAAACATCTCCGATCTCAGTCTGAACTTTCGAAGCCTCCGACTCCGGTACAACCACAATAGCAACCAACTCTAAATCACTGGTCGGATGGTTTCTCTTACACACTTCGAGTTGCCTTTTGCATAACTGAAACTCGCTGCAGTTGTCTTTAGCAAATCCCCTAATTATATCAACAAGCATCACAAACACCACAATTAGTTCTATCGGATTCGGCAGAACTTTCCTTACGGAAGTATATCACCGCTCTTTTTCTAACACTGATAACTCCAGTTCCTTATGCTCAACATAATCCTCTATACTCTTCGAATACCTTAAAATATCATTTATCAACACAACCATTGCCTTATATAAATAATTAAAGAAGATCCCATGCCAAGTGGACAAACAAGTTGTGAGTTATAGCGGGAACACATACTGTACCGCCCGTCCTTACCACAACATTCAAACACACTTCATCAATAAATAGATTAAATCTATGTCAATACTTCACCATATCATAGATAATTTCAATAGCTTTCCAACGCTTCGAACCGGGCGTCATTCCGAGTTACGGTTCTCCCGTTATGACAAAAATACCACAACAACATTTTTCCGCTCAGGGCACTTCGCCAGGCGAATCTCGGCGAACATGACAGTCCCGAAATTCTATTTTCGACCGTTACCTGACTTCCGCGTGTCCGATTTCGATTTCGTAAAAAGCTGCGATCTCGGAATTCAACGTATAACCACAATTTCATACTTAGGAGGCCGTCCAATACACTTTCAATCTTTAAATATTTTAAAACCCGATTACTTCCAATCTCAACAGCAGATCGTGGAGCCTCCTATTACGATACCACTTCGACCTTCGACACCATAACACAATAATTCTACTCGCGATCTCACGAACACGGAAACTCACGTCCTTCAATCAATTGATCCATCAAATCATTAACTCTTGGAAGCGAACACTTATCCTTGACAGTCACCTTGTTCACTTATCTATAGTTCACCCAAAGCTTCACAAAACCTTCTGTCTGTCTAACCAACAAAAATTGGTGCACCTTACGGTAACACACTCAAACAAAAGAACCTCTCCCCCAGCGGGTCTTCAAGTTGACTCTTCAACTTCTCCAATCCCAACGTAAACATACAATATGAAGTCATCAATATCAGACTCGTCCCAAAAACAAAATAAACGTGTAAGCTTTACTTCACACTCCGATAGTAAATCGCTTACTTCCTCAGGGAACCTCTGGAAATTTCAACTAATTGACAAATCCCAATTTTCTCACTTTCCTTCTCATTCAAAGTTTCCGTCAAAATAAACGTCTCAACACCGTATTACGCCAACTCCTCAAAATAATCCCTTAAGCACTTAGCTTAACTCAGGACAATTCCTTGCTCACGCCACACAAGCTTGCAAGACACGTCTATCCCATCCAACACAATCCCGTCTACTATTAACAAGAGATTAAGGGTGATCAGTTCCTCAATTTGTTAATAGACAACCGAAATCATGATGGGGTACAAACCATCTTTACCAAACTATGATAGCATTCCTCAACACACTAAGCCACCACACCGTAGCATTCCGGAGAATTACAAACTTCTCCCCCACTGGAATCATTCCTGCTTCTGCAGACAAGGTTAGGAAATAAACACGTACCGACAGTGTTTTCACACACATGCCGTATACTAGGGATTTAAACCACAACACCAGGTTAAACAACACACAGTCTCCATCCCAAAGGACAGACTCAACTCAACTCAACAACACTGGCCGGACGGACCAACCAGGCTCTGATACCAATTGTAACACCCCACTTCCCGTATTAAATAAAATATAAACATTATAGTAATAATCAGAGTTTTCACCAAAAAGTGGGATATCACATCTCCAAATTTTATAAAAATACTTTATTCATTCTTTTCAAAATAATACAGCGGAATTTGTTTAATAAAATAAAATACATCAAATTCATGATACGTCACAGGATTACAATAAGTTTGACATAAAACAATTACAACACCCATATCCCGTGTTACGTATCAGAGCATCCTAGACTCGACGGTCACACCAATATCCAAGCTAGCTAAACACCTGGATTATCTGTACTTCCGAAGAAGCACATACCACAACAACAACAAAGGGGTGAGAAATAATGATCAGAATATAATGGTAATGTAATACATGTAAATAAGGTAGTAAAACACACCAACACACCAATATTCACCCCCAACAACTCCATATGACGAACCTAGTGTTCAAATTACAATATAACATATTATAATGCAAATATGCAACTCAACACCATGCATGCGGTACCGACTCATTGGTTCATTCAATCGAACCCACCATTCTCCATAAAGGAGTACGGGTGAATCACTTACGCTCCATCCGAGACATGATTCAACCCCACCATTCTCCACAAAGGAGTACGGGTGAATCACTTACGCTCCATCTGAGACATGATTCAACCCCACCATTCTCCACAAAGGAGTACGGACAGATCACTTACGCTCCATCCGAGACATGATCCATCCCACCAAGACACCATGATATGCACACACCAATGCATAACTATTATATTTAGGCACTCAACGTGCACACGATCCTCCTGATCATATCATCATACATCAATGCATATATGTACAGATATAATATACACCAACACCATATAAATCAATTCACACAGTGAGCAATCTCACATTCTAACACCAAGTATGAACACATCCCAACACTCGGGGAATACACGATCCTACTGATCACTGCACCATAATCATATACATGATACACCCATCATTCATTTTAATTAAATTAGATATTAAACGAGTTCACACTCTAACACCATATATAAACACATCTCAACACTCGGGGAATACACGATCCCACTGATCACTACCCACATATATATCAACTAATTGCCCACCAGTCATTATTACGGGAAACATGTACTATCACCAAGTACATAAGTTAGTTCCCACACTCATCATTCTTACAGTGCATCAAGGCCAAACTGTACCTATCATCTCAACTCGGATCCTCAGTCTATTCTAGTACCAATCTTGCACATTACCGTAACCAATAGGTTTCTAATTCCTATTCCCAAAATCATCACCTACACACTTTACCGATACCTCAAAAGCCATACGGAATTTTCCCTAAAAACTGTAAAACACCCTATATGCCCTATATGCCAAATCATCCCAAAACACCAATTCATTAACATTGACTTATACTCCATCACTATCAATTACTAGTTATCATCAAACACAAACACACCAATAAACATTATACTTACCAATTATCCTATACTTCTTACTCTAGAACCAACATTACGGTACATTACCGACACTTCAGAGTCACTCTGAATCTCACCAAGGTCCTAACCATAGTCACTAACAACATCACAGGGAACAACTCATAATTTTCCTAAAGCTATAATCCTGGTCATTACCAACACTATAGTAACAACACCAAATCTCACCAAAACTCTATTTATATTTACTATCAACACTGCAGTAACAACATATAATTTTCCCCAAAGCTATAATCATGGTCATTACCCACACTACAGTAACAACACAGAATCTCACCAAAACTCTATTTATATTTACTATCAACATTGCAGTAACAACATATAATTTTCCCCAAAGCTATAATCATGGTCGTTACCCACACTACAGTAACAACACAGAATCTCACCAAAACTCTATTTATATTTACTATCAACACTGCAGTAACAACATATAATTTTCCCCAAAGCTATAACCATGGTCGTTACCCACACTACAGTAACAATACAGAATCTCACCAAAACTCAATTTATATTTACTATCAACACTGCAGTAACAACATATAATTTCACTAACATCACCATAATATATATACACCAAATTCACCAATACCAATCAACAATTCATCAATGTCAAGCATCAATTTATCATTAGCAACAATAATAACAAGCATGCCAATATAAAACTTCATAGATCGGAATTTTCCTACGGGGTTAAGGAATCCCCTCTACCCTATACATGTATATACCATCCCAAATCAAGTTTCTCCCCCCTTACCTTGTTAATCGGTTGATCGATGAAAGAACCCTCCAAGGTTTGGCCAATTCTGATTTTCCCCTGTATCCTTCGTTCTTTGCTCCCTTTTCCGTTCCCTTTTCCATTCTCTCCTTTCTATCGTTCTTTTTCCACTTTCTCTAACTTCTCACAATGTATCGTAAAACTACTAATCCCTCACGTTTCTATTTTAATTCTCTAATCCCAATAATAATAATAACTTAATAATAATAATAATAAAAATAATAATAATAATAGTAATAATAATCCTATTATTATCTCACCAAAATAATAATAATGTTAATAACTTAATAAAATAATAATAATAATAATAATAGTAATAATAATCCTATTATTATCTCACCAAAATAATAATAATGTTAATAACTTAATAAAATAATAATAATAATAATAATAATAATAATAGTAATAATAATCCTATTATTATCTCACCAAAATAATAATAATGTTAATAACTTTAATAAAGTAATAATAATAATAGTAGTAATAATAATCCTATTATTATCTCACCAAAATAATAATAATGTTAATAACAATAGTAACTAAAATAAATATAATAATAATAATAATATTCCCACCAATATCAATATTATACACTATATTATTATATTCACCAAAACACCACAAATAATCCTCCCATATCAGGGACACCCACCAATAATAATATTCATACCGATGATAATAATAATAATAATAATAATAATAATGATAATAATAATAATAATAATAATAATAATAATAATAATAATAATAATAATAATAATAATAATAATAATAATAATAATAATAATAATACCACCAATATTACTATTAACTATTATATTATTATCTCCACACCACCAATGATCCTTATATATCAAGGATACTCACCAATCACATACCAACACACCCCACCTAAGGGCACACCAACATAAAATAATTAAATTAACACCAAAATGACTAAATAAATAAAATGGGTGTTACAGTTTATACTAGGCCAGCCTCTCAGCATCTCCTTCTTTGACAAACATTCTAGACTACCGAAGTTGAGGTGTCCAAATCGTAGATGCCATAGCCATGAAGAGTCGGTATAGCGGGCCTTGAGACACTTTGCCACATCATTTTGAATGTTCAAGAGGAACATTCTATTCTTTGACATAGGCACCTTAGCGATCAATTTATGCTCACAATCTCTTAAGAAAAGACTATGTTCTTTCAAGTGGATGTCATATCCTTTCTCCAATAATTGTCCCAAGCTCAAAATATTATTTTTCATGTTAGGAACATAGTAGACGTTGGATATGAATTGATGACTCTCATTCTTTAAGCATATGAGAATTTTACCTTTGCCTTTGACCGGTATCTTTGAGTCATCTCCAAATGAGACATTTCCAATTGTCGCTTCATTGATCTCTACGAACATGCTTCGATCGCCGCACATGTGGTTGCTTGCGCCGATGTCGAGGTACCACTTGTTTCTTTTTTCTTCAAATTGGTTTTGGCACGCGAGTAGCAAAGTTTCTTCTTCTCCACCTTTTTCTTCTACAAAGTTAGCTTTCTCCATAACCTTCTTTGAGAATCTACACTCAGATGCATAGTGACCAATTTTGTTGCAATTGAAGCACTTAATTTGTAACTTGTTGCACCTTGACCATGAATTTCCATTTCCACGACCTCTTGTTGCTTGTGGATTCCACCTTCTTTTTCCATTGTTGAAGTTGTTGGAGTAGTTGTTGTAATTGCCTCTTATTTCTCCTTCATGTCCTCGTCCACGTCCACGGTCTTGGCCACGACCTCGTCCTCTTTGACTCTTGTAACTCACATAGTTTGCTTCCTTTGCATTGAGTTGTAGTAGTTGTTCCATAGTCTCCTTTTGTTTAGTTTTTCTCTTTTGTTTTTCTTCGTATGCTTGTAAGGAACCCATAAGTTGCTCAATAGTCATAGTGTTTAAATCCTTGTTTTCTTCAATGTTGGTAACAATGAAGTCAAAACTTGGATTTAAAGTGCGAAGTATTTTTTCCATGACTTTCACCTCATCAACATCTTCACCATTTCTTTTAAGTTGATTGACTACGAACAATACTCGAGAAAAATAATCAGAAATTGACTCAGACTCTTCCATAAATAAACGTTCAAACTCACCTCTAAGAGTTTGAAGACGAATCTTTTTCACCTGCTCCACTCCTTTGTTGCAAGTTTGAAGCTTGTCCCATGTTTCTTTGGCCGTCGTTGCATTGGAGATCTTCTCAAATGTATCTTCATCCACCGATTGATAAATGAGGAAGAGAGCTTTCTTGTCTCTCTTTCTTGACTCCTTTAATGTCTCATTTTCACCTTGGCTTAAGGAGGCTTCATCTTGCTCCTTGAAGCCTTTCTCAACAATATCCCACACATCTTGAGCTCCTAGTAGCGCCTTCATCTTGATACTCCAATTGTCATAGTTGTTCTTTGTGAGTATCGGCATTTGAAAAGGGAAACCTCCATTCGCCATCTTTTGAGGACCTTCAAGCTCTGATGCCACTTTGTTGGAAATAAGATCTTTTGTGTTTAGGAAAAGTGTGTGGGAAAATTAGAGGTTTAAAGAGAAACTTGATAGGTAAAAGAATTATTTATGGAAGAGAGAACTTTGTATTTTTCTTGATGCAAAAGTGTAGAATTACATCTCTATTATAGTACTCTAAGGAGAACTCTAGACACACTAATTCTAGAGAGTTCTCAACTCTAGGAATTCCAAGAGCATTCTAGAGAATATTACAACCTTAAGAATTATCTAGACACTCCAAACATTACAAGAGTTTTCTAGAAACATTAATTAAAATTACCTAAGTCCAAAACAACTAAGCCCAAAAATCCAAATAATATTTTAGGCCCAAATCAAGTTTAATCTTTCAACAGATAGGACCACATGTAAGATGATCCTATATCACTCTCATTTATATTTTTATTCTTAATATTAAACTCTCAGATACTAGTTACAAATTTCCATATGATAACCATGAAACCGCACCATCATCTTCAAAACCTAACGCTGTAAATATAAACAAATAAAAAATCCAGTTAGTAGTTAATTTCATATTTTCACGTACTTCAAAATAAACCAACAGAAAAATAAGAGTGAAAGTTATAAAAGATATACGTGTTACAGTTGGTGGAGGTACTGATCTTGTAAGGAATGCTGACACCACATTTACCAGGGAGAGCAGCAGCATTGTTTGCATTCAAATTAGAAATAGCACCGGCAGCTGATTTCAAGCAGTTACAGGCAGCCTGACGATCAGGCGTGCTGGCGGCAGAACTAAGAAGCTTCTTAACTCCTGCACAACATGCTGGTGGAGTCATATCACTGTCAAAGCAGCTTCTGCCATAGGCGCAATCACTACCATGCAAATCACCAAAACAACACATGCTAACTTCAAGCTTCTTGCCATTTTTGTGTTCTTTCTTTTCAATTCTTTTTCTTGGTTTGTTTGATTGGTGAGTGTATTGTTCTTATGGGTGGTGGTTTATATAGAAAATAAGATAGGGTGTGAACATGAGCAGAATGATGAATTTTTGGTGAATGTGTATCAAAATTGGGTGGTAGTTGTGGGTTGAATTTATGATATATGGTCCCACTATCTATAACTATTGGGCACTTGACTCACTATCATTAATTTATTATATATGGTACACAGTTAGATTTGATGATAATGACTGTGGTTTCCGTATTCAATTCTCCACCCTATCTCGGTTTTTTATTATTATTATTACTCTTTGTTTGATTTTTAACCTCTCGCATTATCTTATTAATACTACTATTTTAAATTTTAGAGATTTTACTATGGAACATGCAGCTGCAGCGCTTAAAAGTTGCTTTAAATAATGTTGTCAAAAATGAGAAAGTATCTCTCAAAAATTAATATGTTTTCATGCCATTTGTTTTTAACACTTTTGTTTTTTTAGCACTCGAAACAATTAATCTTATGCAGAGAGTACAAAAGCTCATATCTATCACTAGTGACAACTTAGTACTCATTTGTTACTATTTGTCTACAATTTTAATAAAATATATAAAGGAACCTCTTATAATTAAAAGTAAAAAATAAAGATGTCACAAAAGTCCTATAGTACAATACAAAATGTTAAAAGGTGTCACAAAATTACTGAAACATCTAGTGAAACAGAAGCGAAAAAAAGAAAAATGACAACCAAAAAAGGAAACACAATTTTTTTTTGAAAATACCAATATAGGAGAACATAGTCGTATAAAGATAACAACCAAGAGCACTAGAAGAGAACACAAGCTAAATTTCCCCAATCATAGACCTCTGAGAAAAGACATTTATCTCAACTGAGCAGCAAGAACAAAACTAGGAAAGGCCACAAACACTCATATTGTTATTGGTTCACATAATAGACATGGTTCTAAAATAGGCCGAGAAACACAGGTGTTCTCTACAGACCTACCAAGATTCTATTTTAAAGTCAAAAGAATACTCATAATGTCACGAATTTATTTGAGAACAGTATATTGTTCATAGATTTCCAAATTCACCACACCACAACAATTCAAATAATAAGACACCCCCTTAACCTAGACATATCATCAATAGGAAAAATATCTTTAAAAAGGTCAAGTAGTCACTAGCTAAAACTAGATACCAATATTGCTACAAAATGTAGATTTCATAATGAACTTTCACCTCGACCATAGTGTGCATCGTGGTAAAATATATTCATTCAGGTGATTTTCTTTATTTTTAAATTTTCAAACACATTTCACTTCAGTTAGACATAACTGAAGTGACATGTGGCATGTTTCTTTTCTTTTTAAATTTAAAATTAAATAATATTTCACCTCGGTTAGATTTTCCAACCATTGGAAAATGACCCTCTTAGGAACACGCTTCAAATCACAGTGCATACAGTTTAGTTTTTCATTCATTTTTAAGACTGCTTTTCTGCTGTAATATCTTCATTCATTTTTACTATTTTGAAAGTTTTGGCGTTGAAGATCAATGTCAAGGTTCAAGCTTACCGTTAACTTTATATAGTGAAACTAGACATTAATCTTCGAACCAAGTATTTCAATATAATGTTTTAGCATCTCCAAAGCTTAAACCTTCATGGGCAGTGATACAACAACACAACAAGAATGAAAGATGAAGTTTGGAGGAGGAATTAGTTAGGACTAGTGAAAAGGTGAATGAATATGTTGATATTTTATAGACAAATATGTTTATTTTTTTCCTGCGGTGGAAAAAATTAAATGTGGTGAAATTTTATAAGATATCCTCATGGTTGTTGCTCTGCGTGAAATGAGATGATGGTTGAACATGCTAAATTGACCGTGTCATTGTAAATGTTCCTAAATTCGACGCGGTGAATGGAACTAACCTTGAAATGTTATCACTCGAACTATCAAGTTAGGGTGAAAATTGAATAGAGAAATTTCAAATTGGAGAAAAACTAATTGAAAATGGAATGCTTTGTCTCCTTTAGTATATGGGATTATTTGTAGCTAAAATGTGAAGGGAGAGCTTGAGATGGCCTTGATTGCTTACCCATATGGAGTCACGATTAAAGACATAGACTATCTTTGACATGTTATGCTCCCCTTGGTATTGTGACTTGCTCTCCATTGGGCCCTCACAACCGGGCAAGAATAGTTGCCCCTAAACCATTGTCTTTTATTATAAAAGGTTAAGATCTTTTTGATTCCTGGCCTTGCATGTTGAGGAAAGAGATATAATAACTTATACATGCTCCCTATTATCACTGATTGTCCACTTAGTTTCCCTAGGATGCTATAATATCACCTTAACGACTATACAAAAATATCAACCATTAGGAGTGGGGTATGATCATGTGGTTTTGATTTGTTTAGGAAAGTTCAATGGGTTTTTGAAGGAACTTCATTCATTTTCTTACCTTCCACGTTGACCATCATGGCAAGCTTTTTATTTTCTCCTTTCAATCTTCAATATTCTAGGCGTATGAATTGATCATATACTTGGGAAAGCTTCATTTGCTGTTTTTGTTTTTGCATGTTTGATTTCTTATTCATACTTTTGAAACATGGATTTTGAGTTTTATTTTTATTCGTCTTCTTCTTCATCGTTTTTAGGGTTTCCTCTTATCTAATAACTCATTCGCCTAACTGGTACATTGTTGTGTTTGGTATTTGATTCTATAAACATGGTCATTACTTCTATGTCAATTGGAAGGGCCATTAAACATGTCTATGGAGTTTAGGTAGGTTCACACATCTTAAGCATTGTCTCCTTCTTCTCACGAGACGATTCCTTTTCTCAGGCTATGAAGGATGTATGCCAATTTGAAGAATGTGGTGACCTTTCTTTGACTAATGATTAAAGGGTTTGTTATTAATATGATGGGTGTGCTATCTCATTTCAAGAATGTCTATTCTCTTTAATTGGTTATCACCTCCCCTTTAATGAGCTTAAGATTAGTGTCTGAAATATATGTTACTTTCTCCTTCATAATTCCATCTCGTGAGTTAGGTATTTGTAAAGGATTTAAATACAAGTGTGAGTACAAAGAGAGTAAACTGAAATTGACATTTTTCTTAAATTTTTTTGGGGTGCATAGTGGTTCTAAGTCTTCGAATGGATACGGTATAATTTCTTTGCAGCAGTTTATGAACTACGTTGAGCCTTACTATGACATTGTAAAAAAATTCAAAGCCCTTTTTTTCATGGTGGTCCCCCTCAATCTAGAAGCTCATTCAAAAATCTATAGCTTGAATTTGGAGGCTCCTTCTTCTTATACATATATATTCTGCAAGTAATCGACTCGGGGTCATTTCCTTATTGGATCGGGTTGTTACACTATAAGGATGGACATTTGTTCTAGGATGAGTGGTACTTAATGTTTGGATTTAAGAGGAGTTTTTCAAAATTTTAGCCTCTTAACGAAACAATTCCGATGAACGGATCTTGATTAAACCATCAATCACAAATCAAACATAAAATAAGGATTCCGAATTACCTCTTGAAGTGTGCTTTTACTTAGATCACGAACGTGGAAAATACCATCATCTCTACGAAGTCCACATGAGTACAAAGTGGAACGCGGTGCTAGTCGTCTCTTGTTCTGAGAAGATTTACCATTAGGATTGGTAGGGGAAAAGCTCCTCTATTTATATAGAGATACTAAAACCCAAATGCTCTTATTTTAGACTTTTCCAAAATAAGTCCAATCTTATTTAATTAAAACTATTTTAATTAAATGGATATTATTTATATTCAATTAAACCTTTTTAATTAAATTAAATTAAATATTAATTAAACTAAATCATTTTAATTTAAGAACTGTCAATTCTTATTTATTTAATAAAATCAAATTTAATCAAATACATTATATATATGCTAATGTATTAAACAATTTAAATACTATTAACATATAATAAAATTAAATCTTATTTAATTTAATCATTAATTTCACTATTAGTACTCTATGCGTGTGACCCTATAGGTTCTTGTAACGTTCGCATTAATATTAAATTGCCTATTTAATATTATAAATAGTGAGTGGTATCTAGCAACACATCACTACTACCCAAGTGATGAGAATATCGCGTGATCTGACATAATCTCACTATGCCAAAAATGAATTTTGGCAGTGCAGCAAAGACAACGTTTTTTATAAAAGCGCTGCTAAAAGATTTATAAAAAAAGGAAAAAATCATAGGCTTTAGAAAGCGCTTTCTAAAAAGTGCTGCTAAATAATACTATAGAAAGCGCTTTTATGAAAGCGCTGCTATAGGGAGGGGATACGAAAGCGCTTTCTAAAAACGCTGCTATAAGGGGGGATATGAAAGCGCTTTCTAAAAGCGCTGCTATAGGAGGGTGATACGGAAGTGCTTTCTAAAAGCTCTGCTATAGGGGGGATACGAAATCGCTTTCTAAAATCACTGCTATAGGGGGAATGCGAAAGCGCTTTTAAGAAAGCGCTGCTAAAGGTTCTGGCCTAGGCAGACTTTAGAAAGTGCTTTCTAAAAGCGCTGCTAAAGGTGGGATTTACGAAAGCGCTTTTAAGGAAAAAGCGCTGCTATAGGGGGGGTTTAAAAACGCTTTAGAAAGTACTGCTATAGGTCTTTAGTTATTTAAAAATAAAACAGACTTTTCATTATTTCATTTCATACTTCAGTATTTCTTTCTTTCTCTCTCTCGCGCTCCCTCCGTCGTTTTCTCTCAATCTCTCACCACTGAACCATCTCCCTCTGTCTAACGCCGTATCTCCATCGTTTTCTCTCAATCTCTCACCAATAAACCATCTCCCTCTGTCGTTCTCCCTCCATATGTTCTCTCTCATTCTCTCACCACTGAACTAAGGTAGAACTGCAGATTAACTGTTATTGTTGTTATTGTTATTTTTATTTCTATTTCTATGTTTATGATAGTTTTAGTTTCTCCAGGAATTTAGTTTAATTTAGTTTTCTCTAGGGTTTAGTTTCTGTTGGTTAAGTGTCTTAGTTTAGTTTAGAATTGATTTTGGAATAAGATTATGCTGTAGTCAAGATTCTATTTTTAATTTTTAGTTCTATTTCTATTTCTATTTTTTAGAATTGATTTTTTAGTCTAATTTCTATTTTTAATGTATACATTGTTGTCAAGATAATAAGATTATGCTGTTGAGTGTTGAATTCTTTATGAACAATGGTTTATAGTTTTTATCATGTACACTTGTATATTATATTTTGAAAAATACTATCATAAGCTCTCTCTTTGATATAGTAAAGATTCAAAAATATGGTCTATTGTGTATGGAAAATTTATAGTTTAAATTTGAGTGATATTATTAGAACTCATTTTGTCTTCTAAAATTACATAATAAATAATATTAGATATTTCGTACCTATAATAAGATTTCAAAAATTAACAATTGAGAATAGTTTGTTAAGAAATGCATTAGCTTTAACATTTTGGACTTTGTTATAACTCTATTATATGATTTTTGAAAAGAGTTTTTATTATTTTAATATTTACATGAGAATTAGACAAATTTTGATTAGTTGCTTCATACCAAATGTATCATTTTCTGACGTTGTTAAATGCGATTTCAAATGTTGTTGTTGATGTTGTTAATGTTGATGTTGATGTTACTGATGAAAACATGAATTAATTTTGTATGTTAATTTGTTATATGGGTTACTTGTGAAGATTGTGATCGTTTCCAAGAATCTTACTGTGTAGTTCTAGAAGTTGGTGATTTCTCTACAAGTGCTACAGGTATTCGCTGTTTTTGTTTAGCTTACTTAGTTTAGTTTCTTCATACCAAATGTATCATTTTTTGACGTTGTTAAATGAGATTCCAAATGTTGTTGTTGATGTTGATTTTGTTGATGAAAACGTGAATTAATTTTGTATGTTAATTTGTTATAGGGGTTACTTGCGAAGATTGTGATCGTTTCCAAGAATCTTACTGTTTAGTTCTAGAAGTTGGTAATTTCTCTATAAGTGCTACCGGTATTCGCTATTTTTGTTTAGCTTACTTAGTTTAGTTGCTTCATACCGAATGTATCATTTTCTGGCATTGTTAAATGCGATTCCAAATGTTGATGATATTGTTAATGTTTATGTTGTTAATGTTGATTTTGATGTTGTTGATGAAAACATGAATTAATTTTGTATGTTAATTTGTTATAGGGGTTACTTGTGAAGATTGTGGTCGTTTCCAAGAATCTTAATGTGTAGTTCTAGAAGTTGGTGATTTCTCTACAGGTGCTACATCTATTCGTTGTTTTTGTTTAGCTTACTTAGTTTAGTTTAGCCTACTTAATTAGTATGGATAAAAAATGGATCTCTTCCAATCGATTGTCAAAAGAGTACGAGAATGGGGTATCAAAATTCATTAAGTTTGCTGTTGAACACGCCAAAGACCCCAGTAGGATCACATGTCCTTGCTTAGGTTGCTGTTATGGGCGTCAAATTGACGCAGTTCAGTTAGAATCTCATTTAAAGAGACATGGAATTGATCGAAGTTATACATGTTGGACATAACATGGTGAGATAAGTAACGAGAATGTTGAACCGGGGGATAATACGACATATGCTTCAAATGACAATGGCAGAGATACATATGATTGTGATCGAGTCGAAGAGATTGCAGAAGCACTTGAAGAAGATCTTTAGGATTGTCCCAAGATGTTTGAGAGGTTGGTAAGCGATGCAGAGAAACCATTGTATAAAGGTTGCACTACTTTCACAAGATTGTTTGCAGTATTAAAGTTGTACAACTTAAAGGCGGGTAATGGATGGTCAGATAAAAGTTTCACAGAGTTATTAGCCCTTATGAAAGAGATGCTTTTGGAGGATAATGTTCTTCCCAATCGAACCTATGAAGCTAAAACATTTTATGCTCTATTGGCATGAGCTATGATAAGATACATGCTTTTACAAATGATTGCATTTTGTTTCGAAATGAATATGCATCATTAAACGAGTGTCCTAAATGCGGTGTATCTCGGTATAAGAAAAAGTTGTCACCAACAAAAGTCTTATGGTATTTTCCTATAATTTCGAGATTTAGACGCATGTTTCGTAGTGAAACAGATGCAAAACACTTGACTTGGCATGCAGATGATAGAATTATAGATGGGAAGTATTGACATTTGGCAGATTCACCACAGTGGATGAAAATTGATAATGAGTATCCTGATTTTGTAGAAGAAGCTAGAAACCTTTGCTTGGCATTATCAACTAATGGAATGAATCTGCATGGTCTACGAAGTATCTCACATTCCACATGGCTTGTAATTATTATGATTTGTAACCTACCTCTATGGCTATGTATGAAGCGTAAGTACATGATGTTATCTATGTTAATTTCTGGTCCTAAACAACTAGGGAATGACATAGACGTATACTTGACACCTTTAATCGAAGACTTAAAGAGTTTGTGGGAGAACGGTGTATAGGTTTATGATGGATATAGGAAAGAAAGTTTCAGTTTAAGGGCGATGTTGCTTGGCACAATTAATGATTTTCCAGCTTACGGAAATCTATCCGGGTATAGCATTAAAAGTCAATGTGCGTGTCCTATCTGTGAAGAAAACACAGATTGGACGCGATTGGAATTTGGTCAGAAGAATGACTTTCTTGGTCATCGTAGATTCTTAAATTCTAATCGTCACTACCGTGGGTGGAGAAAATCATTCAATGGAAATTCAGAACAAGGTAGAGCTCCACCTACATTGACAGGTGAACAAATTTTTGAAAAGGTGAAAGATGTGAGTACTAAGTTTGACAAGCCTTTTTCTCATACGCTTGTCACGCGTGGGTGGAAGAAGAGGTCAATTTTTTTTGAATTGTCGTATTGAAAGTTGTTGTATGTAAGACATTTTGTTGATGTTATGCATATTGAAAAAAATGTATTTGAAAGTGTTATTGGTACGTTACTCAATATACAAGGAAAGTCTAAGGATGACCTTAAAGTAAGAAAGGACTTGGTAGCGATGAGAATAAGAAATGAATTAGGACCCTTGAAGAAAGGAAATCGAACATATCTACCACCTGCTGCTTATACTTTATCTAGAAAGGAGAAAAAGATATTGTGTAAGTTTCTAAGTGAAGTTAAAGTTCAAGAAGGATACTCTTCAGATATTAGAAGACTTGTGTCTATGAAAGACCTCAAATTAGTACATGGTTAGTTTGAGCGGCCCACAACTTGCCGTGGTCGAGAAACGATTAATGTGATCTTCATTTTATAATACTTAATGTGATCTTCATGAAGTTCGTAATATCGAAAACGATTAATACATGGTTAATAAAGGCATGGGGAGTAGAAATTAAGGTTTGAGGAGGAATATCAAGAGTAAATGAGTTGCATATATCGGTACATGTGGGAGATATAGGAGCAACCAGACACATACGCTGCATGACAACGCACTTAGTCAAATGAGACCCTATTTGTAGCCTTAATCATAACAACCAACTGATTTGTATTAGTTGTTTTGTACTGTCATTTTCAGTTTTTATTTGTACATTTAATTCAATTAATTATGTCCATAAGTATCAAGAGATTCTCTCTTTATATCTAATGTTTCACTATCGATAAAAATATATAAAAGTATTTGAATATTATCTTGTTTATTTATGATATCATGACAATAAAAAAAGCTTCATAACATTGATCCATACCTTTTTTTCCATCATGCCCTCTGTTCATACTACCCAATCCAATAAGATCTCATCAGTTGTTGTTCTCAATCCTCAAACCTCGACCAAACTTACCTGCTCCAACTATCTTGCATGGAAGGTTCAAATTGATTCCCTCATGATTGGTTATGACCTTCTAGGTTTTGTTGATGGCACAAAAACCTATCATGCATAAAATCATGCAGACTACTCTTACTGGCAGTGTCATGATAAATTAATTATACATGCCATTATTTCCTCAGTAGATCCAAGTATCATGTTTGGAAATGTCAAATCTTTCGAAGATGCATGGGATATCCTTAACAAGTTGTTTCCAAGCAAAACTTGCTCTCACGTTATGCATCTTAAAGAATGCTTATTGCGAATCAAAAAGTTTCATTGTTAGTGACAGCTTACCTTCACCCAATCAAATTAATGGTTGATGATCTTGTTGTCATCAACTCTCCATTGGAGGATGTTGATATAGTCATTCATACTCTGAATGGACTTGGACTGAATTAAAAGAAACTTCTGCTGCCCTTTGTGCTCGTGAAAATCCAATTGTATATGATTTACTTCATGACTTGCTGATTGACTATGAAAGTCATCTTAAAAGAGAATAAGTCTCAACTCTCATACCCTCTGCCCATGTTGTATATAGAGGAAAATCTCAAATTCAAAAACATGGATATACTCCTAAATCACACCAACTCTCTCAACTTGTGAAAACCATATCCAAAAACAATATTTTCAAGTCCAAGCATGTTGTCAGTGTCACCAAATATCCTTTACTAGAGAATCTTGAACCATCGAATATGAGACAAGCCATGCAACAAGCACATTGGAGACAGGTAATATCTGAAGAATTGATAATTCGTAATGGTACTTGGTCACTAGTACCAGCACTACGAGGTTATAACATACTTGATTGTAAATGGTTGTTTCACATCAAACGAAATCCAGATGGAGTTATCTCAAGATATAAAGCAAGACCAGTGGTCAAAGAGGTTACACAATTCCCTGGACTGGATTTTAAAGGAACATTTGCATCGGTAGTAAGGCCTCAAACAATTAATCTCGTTCTCACTATTGCACTTAGAAACATGTGGCTTATGCATCAAATTGATGTCAACAAGGTGTTTCTCTAAGGCCCTCTCAAACATGTGGCATATGCTTCATGGCCTATTTTGGCTTATTTTCTAGTGTATGTTGATGATCTACTACTTACCGGTAATGATACAAAATTCTTCACAAACTTCATTCATTCCCTATCAAATAGATTCTCACTCAAGAGTTACGGTTGCAGGCCTGTTTTTATCTCAACATAAATTTATTAGGGACATCCTTGAAAAGTTTGAAATGGAAGAAGCCAAATAGATACATCAAGTTTGCATAATGGAACTCCAACGATTGATTCTACACACTACATGAGAATCCTTCGATCACTTCAATGTATAAATCTCACAAGGTCAGACCTTTCCTTTTCCATCAATAAAATTTCACAGTTTATGCATAAGCCAACCACATTACGTCTTCAACATCTCAAGATTTCTTGGTTACTTGAAATCAATAATGAATTGTGGTTTTTTCTTGCACAATTCCGCCTAACTCAACTTACTTGCTTACACTAATGCAAATTGGGATGATAATGCATATGACAGGAGCTTAACCTCAGCATACTTGATAAATTTTTGTGGAAATCCTATCTCGTGGGCATCCAAGAAGAAAAGGTCAGCAGCTTGATCATCTACTAAGGCGGAATATCGGGAAGATAGCAGGTCTTCCTCCACTAGCTGGTTTTTTCGGAAAACTTTCTTTATTCTGGTGTGGATGGCAAGCAGGCCGATATTTCTTGGTTTCAATAGGACTTCTTACAAGCGTTGTTTCGATCTACTATTATCTAAAAATAATTAAGTTATTAATGACTGGACGAAACCAAGAAATAACTCCTCACGTGCGAAATTATAGAAGATCTCCTGTAACATCAAATAATTCCATTGAAGTGAGTATGATTTTATGTGTGATAGCATCTACTATACTAGGAATATCAATGAACCCCATTATTAAAATGGCTCAGGATACTCTTTTTTAGCTTCTACAATTGATTGACCTCTTATATTACTAACTGAAATGAAAGAATTAGTGGATCTGTTCCACCAAAAATGGGAATGGGCTAAGGTTATGAACTTATAATTTATATATAATATGATGAGCGAATCAATTCCATGATTCTAAGTTCATTCCATTTCGGATTAAAATGGAATAAGGAAGTTTTGTTTTTTACATATCTATCATTATTTGTGACCTTATATCAACCCTGATTACTCCTTTTAGCTTCGATTGAATCGAGAAATGAAATAGGTTTAATTGTCCCTTTCTTTATTTTGTTTGTAAATAAAAGAATATAAAATAAAAAGACATAGAATAATCAGAATTTTATTAAAAAAGTAAAGAAAACGCAAAATTAGAAAACCTATAGTAACATATACTATAATAGTAATATATGAAACATCGAAATCACAATTCTAGATTAAAGAAACTTCAAAGTAAATGGATAAATGGAAGACATTTTTAATAGTAACATATAATAGTAACATATAAAATAATAAAAAAATATAAAATAAACATCGAAATAACAATTGTAAATAAAAACAAACTTAAAAGGGGGATAACTATAACTTTTAACTTTTTTATACGAAATTCCTTAGTGGGTTTCTGCCTTAGGATACTGAATTCAACCGTTGTGATCGGACTCTATTATGGATTTCTTACTACAGCCTGCATAGGACCGTCTTATCTCTTCCTTATTCGAGCCCGGGTTATGGAAAAAGGTTCCGAGACGGAAATAGCAGCAACAAGCGGGTTTCTTACGGGACGCGTCATGATGTTCATATCGATCTATTATGCGCCTTTGCATTTGGCATTGAATCGACCTCATACACTAACATTCTTAACTCTGCCGTATCTTTTCTGTAATTATGTCTATCAAAATAACAAACATTACTATTCGGACGATTGGGGTTGGGCATACTACCCGGAGGATTCTGGAGACAACAATCCAAATTCAATACGTAATTTTAGGACTTACAAAGTATTCTTTAACAATCTTTTTTTTCAATTATTAAACCCCCTTCTTTTCCCAAGTTCAATCTTAATAAGATTAATGAACATTTATCTGTTTCGATCCAACAATAAATTGTTATTCTTAACAAGTAGTTTTGTTGGGTGGGTAATTGGTCACATCTTTTTAATGCAATGTGTTGGATTGGTATTAGTCTGGTTCAAGAAAAAAAATTCGATCAAATCTAAGATAACGATGAGATTTGATAAATACATTCTCCTACAATTACGAAATTATGCGGGGCAAATATTTGTCGTTTTCGCCTTTGCAATTTTTGCGCACTATTCAGGCAGAGCAATGATCCCTTATTTTTATGGTGAGGAAATGGAAGGCTACGACGAGAGGTACTCGGAGGAAATCCAAGCTGCAATAGATGCGGAAAGGGAAGAAAATAACGAAGAAGATCTGATGGTTTATTTTTTCGAGAATGAGAAGACTTCCAACAACACGAATATTCAGAAAAAGACAAAAATTGTCCCCCCGGTGGCGGAAAGAGGTCTTGTAAATATTCTTTTCGATTTTCAAAGATGGACTAGGCCTTTGCGATATATAAAAAATGATCACTTCGAGCGGGTTGTAAGAGATGAAAATTCACAATTTTTTTTTCAAACATGTCAAAGTGATGGAAAAAAACGAATATCTTTCACGTATCCACCTCATTTATCTACTTTTCTGAACATCATGGAAAAAAAATGGATCTCTTCAAAACAGAGAAAACCTCCAATAATGAGAATGAATTGTATAATTCTTGGATCTCCCGTAATAAAGAAAAAAAAATCAACTAAGCAAGGAATTATTTCAAAGGGCAAAAATTCTAGATAAGAAAGTTAAGAAAGGTAAGAAATTTAATCTTGTGGATGTATTAGAAAATCGAGTTCGATTATCGGATGATAGGGGTCGAAAAAAATACTTACCTAAAATATATGATCCTTTCTTGAATGGACCCGCTCGTGGAGAAATCCAAAAAAGCGTTTCTAAAAAGAAAACTTTTGACTCAAACTCCATATTGATAAATAGGATTCATGGTCTCCTTCTTTGTATGAATACCAATTCTCCAGAATTGGAACAGAAAATAGATAAATTGGATAGAAAATTAGTATTCACTGAAATGGGTTTTTATTTTAAAATAATGAGTAAATTTTCGGAAAAATCAGTATCCAATTTTCATTTTGACGGACTTTCTTCAGTTCCAGAACATGAACAAGTAAAAATCTATTCCAAAGAAGAAAAAAAATAAAAAGAAACTTCTTATTTGATGCAATTCGGACTAAACCTTTCAATCATAAAACAATTTTTAATAGAAAACTATGTAGTGAAATCAAGGAAATAAGTAAAGAAGTTCCTCGATGGACTACGAATTACTGGACGAGACGGAGTACATGCTGGAATCGGGCTATAAACAAGAACATCATATTCGTTCCCCATACGCTGAATATGTAGTTATTTTTAATATGGAATCAAGCTCATTGGGTCCTCATCTTCAAAATAATGCTTTTGCGCATCAATATAAGGAGGCAGAGGACCACCGTAACGAATTCTCTGTAGCTTTTTATGGACCCGGCCCAGATTTTAACAGAGATCTTATTCGAGGATCTTGGCGCCCTCAAAGGCGTAAAATAGTTATTTCGAGACTCTTTCAAGCAAATGGGAATGTCCATTCCCCCCTTTTTTTGGATATGATCAACAAAAGCAATTCCTTTTTGTTTGATGTTTTGGAGGACATGTGGGACTATTTGACCCTATATTTCAGGAAACCCGATCCTGATAATGTATCATTTTTGAGGTTAAAAAAGGCAAAAAAAAGAGAACGAGCAAAGAATGAGAATGGAACAGGACGCCGAAGACGAGGCTGTTGAGACACTTTGAAGAGTCGAAGAAGCCTGGGAGAGCATTCTATATGGTCTAGTAATCAGAAATTTTGTATTGTTATTTATGTCCAGGTTTCGAAAATATATTCTATTACCGTCGTTGATAATAACGAAAAATATCATTCGTATATTATTATTTCAAGATCCAGAATGGTCAGAAGATTTTGGGGATTGGCAAAAAGAAACCCATATTAACTGCACCTATCGGGGCACTCCAGTATATAACAACGCATTGCCATGCAACTGGCTCGACGCCGGTCTTCAGATAAGGGTCTTATTCCCTTTTGTTCTGAAAGCTTGGCACGAGAAACCTAAGGTACTATCTACTGAAAAAAAACAATACAGTGAAAAAATATCCGCTGGAGATGAAAAAAGAATCTCTGCAACCCACTTATGGTTTTTAACAGCTTTTGGAACAGTACTCGAATCGTACCCTCAGATGCATGTACCAAACCCATTTGCATTTTTGGGTCCCATTTTAAAACAAATAACAAAAAAATTGAAAAAAGATTTGAAAAAATGTTTGAAAAAATGGGAGAATGAAGCAAAAGAATAGATTTTAGTATTCACCTTATCAATATCTCATTATGGATTCCATTTGACGTCTAAATCCTTTGTCAGGCTATTGTTCTCTTAATTTTCTTTCTGGAGTAAGACATTGATTTATCAATTAAGATCAACTCTTTTAATTACATGATGGACTCCTATGAAAAAACATTGGCGCATGTGTAAACGAGGTGCTCTACCTAACTGAGCTATAGCCCTTGTGCTTTTGATACCACAACAAGGAAAGCACTTTTTTACTCTTTCATATACTAGGGGATTTCACTTGGAAAAGCAAATATTCAATACTAATCGATTGGGGTCTATAACTCTAGGTTCTAATGTACCTGATCTTGTAGCACTTACTAATGAGGCGCTATCGATTAGTATTATACAAAAGAAATCTATTATAGACACTAATATAATTCGATTTGCTCTTCATAGACAAACTTGGAATTTTAGATCTCATATAAGAGAGATTTAGGATCATGGGATCCTTTTTTATCAGATAGGGAGGGTTGTTTCACAAAATCTACTTCTCAGTAATTGCTCTATAGATCCTATATCTATCTATATGAAGAAGACAACATGTCAGGAGGAGGATTCTTCTTTGTACAAATGGTACGTCGAACTTGGAAGAAGCATGAAGAAATTAATTATACTTCTTTATCTTTTGAGTTGTTCTGCCGGATTGGTCGCTGAAGACTTTTTTTCTGTACCCAGACCTAATGAAAACAATGATGCTTCTTATAGACTCCGTGAGAATGATTCTGATCTAGTTCATGGGCTATTAGAAATAGAGGGTGCTCTGCTGGGACCCTCCGAGACAGGAAGTCGGTTTGATAATGATGGAGTGTCGTTGCTTCTTCGGCCCGAAAGAAATCCCTTAAAGATGCTTCAAAATGGGTTTTCTTCTATCATTTATAATAGTGAACGATTTCTCTATAAAAAATATGAACCGGGGTTCGAAGAAGGGGAAGGAGTCGGAGTCTACGACCCGAAACAGATAGAGCTAGAGCTAGAGCTAGACCTAATGGAGGAATTATTGGAAAACATACTTTGGGCTCCTAGACTGTGGCGCCCTTGGTGCTTTCTCTTTGACGAAGGGTCCAATGAATTGAGATTTCCCTATGGGGAAGGGTCATTTCAGGACAAAGATGATTATGATGAAAAGGGTGAGAATGATTCGGAGTTCTTGCAGGATGGAACCATGCAGGACCAGACACGAGTGAGATCTTCCAACGAACAAGGCTTTTTTCACATAAGCCATTTCATTTGGGACCCCGGAGATCCACTCTTTTTGCTATTCCAAGAGGATGAGGATCCTGTGTTTTCACATCAAGAAGAATTTTCTTCAGAGGAACAGATACTTTTGACTTCCAAAACCAAGAAAACTTATTGGAAATATCTAGATGAAAGATGGTTGAGGAAGGATATGGAAGAACAGAATTTGAGATTATCGATTGATCGCGAGAGATGGTTTACAACCAATACTTCAGTATCAAATGAATTTTTTCGTTCTACTACTCTATACGAAAGTTATCAATATTTATCAAATGTGTTTCTATCTAACAGAACCCTATTGGCTCAAATCACAAAGACATTGTTGAGAAAAAAATGGGTTTTCCCAGACGAGATGCTTGTTATTATCTCTTCCAATAACGAACGATTGGTTTCACTGAATAATGAAATAAAATAGATACTTTCTTTCTCGTCGTCTCAAGTTGATATTAGGGGATCTTTCAATTGAGAAGATCCCCTAATATCGAGAATCCATATTGCCCTTGACCGAGCCCACTTGTTTTGAAGCAAATAAAGAGATCCACGGGGGGATTTGTCCTATTCAGATATTCACAACCAATAAGTACAGAATTTTCTTTTCAGATAGGTCCTGAGAAAGAAGGTTGGCATGCCAACAGGCGTCTATTATGGAATTCACCCGACCCGAGAGTACAGTACCCATTTTTTGGAATGTCGAGTGCCAAAGTCATTGAATGGGTAAGTCACCAATCTCCTAAATCGAATATAAAATCTACTTTATCCGTTGGTTTACAGGGGTTGCAGGCGGGACGATTTCAAAATGGACTCTCCATTCATTTCATTAGATAGATAAGATCACCAAAACTTCGTGATCTGCTGGCGAACTTATTCCAATTCCATAATAGATCTCAATATTATGCCTTGGGGATACTCCATCAAATATCAAGTATAACGTATTATATCAGATTATAGCACCTCGGGTGCGAGTGAAATTATTTTAGTAAAATTTAACTGTCTCAATTCTCGGGCTATTGCGGAAAAAATTCGAGTTCCTTTTGGATTTCCCTGTTTATCAATGAGAACGGATGCATTATCATCATATTTTATTATTATACCATTATGACGTTTTAGTTCTTTAGAGGTACGTACAATTACAGCTCTGATGACTTGAGATCTTTCTAACGATGAATTTGGCACTGCTTTTTTGATTATAGCGACAATAATGTCACCCATATAAGCATACTGTCGATTACTAGCTCCTATGATTCTAATACACATCAATTCGCGCGCTCCGCTATTATCGGCTACATTTAAATAGGTTTGAGGTTGAATCATATCCTTTTTTCTTATCTTTCAGTCAAAAAGTTGAAATAAAAAAAATATTGTGTGTTCAAAAAAAAAAAGAAACGGAGAATTTCCTTTTTTCATACTAACATTCGTTCTAATGATTATTTGGAAAAAATGAATTGAGTTCGTATAGGCATTTTGGATGCCGCTATTGAAATCGCCTTTCTAGCGATATTTTCTGGGACCCCTCCCATTTCATAAAGTATTTTTCCGGGTTTAACAACAGCTACCCAATATTCAGGCGATCCTTTTCCCGAACCCATACGCGTTTCGGTAGGTCTTACTGTAACTGGTTTGTCTGGAAATATGCAGACCCATATTTGTCCACCCCGGCGAACATTTCGTGACATTGCCCGTCGACCCGCTTCTAGTTGTCTAGATGTGATCCAAGCGGGCTCAAGTGCCTGAAGAGCATATTTTCCGAAGCAAATTTTATTACCGCGTGAGGCGTTTCCTTTTAATTTCCCTCTATGATGTTTGCGGAATCTCGTTCTTTTTGGGTTATAGTTGATGGTTATTTCTCAATTCCATCTCTATTACAGAACCGTACATGAGATTTTCACCTCATACGCCTCCTCGCAAATAAATCGATTGAAAAATCTGGAACCGAAAAAAGAATAATAATTAAAATAATATATACTAATATACATATTTTTTTCTAAAATAGAAAATGAAATAGAATCGCGGGATTTTCGCGGGCGAATATTGACTCTCTGATTATAAATTGAAGATGTAATGTTGGGTTCGTCCACAACTCCTCAAAAAACCATGAATTTTTAGTTTCTTCCGCCATCCCATCTAATGAATCAGTAAGATTTCTAATTTTCATGGAATCTTTTGTATTCACAGGTTCCGTCGTTCCCATCGCTTTTCAATTTATGGTTAGGTCTAAATTCTACAATGGAGCTGCTTTAATAAGATTAATAAGATTTTTTTTTTTATTCTTTTTTGTTGAATCAACCCTCTCAGTTTTCTTGATTCGTGGCTCTTTATTCGTTTATTCTAATATTCATCCATATATGGATGAATTTTGAATATTGATGCTTTATTACACTACTTTTTATGAGATGACCAATAGACCTTTACATAGTAGAATTCTATATCATTAATATCCTTTTTCTAGCTTTCTTTCACCCCTTCATTTATCTGTATATTCTTATTGCTTTACAACTAATAATTTTATTTTTTTATTTCAGTTGCTATAATTATATCACCACATAGATCCTTATTTTGATTTTCTATTTTCGGCAGTTCTTTCTATCCAGATAATGGGAAGCGATGGATTTATTATATATATTATTTAATATCCACTTTTTTTTTATACTTTTATATTAAAAATGAAATCTAAAAGAAAAAAGAAATATGGTCTAACTTGACAAAAGTAAATATCTATATAGAATAACAAATGGGGCGTGGCCAAGTGGTAAGGCAGCGGGTTTTGGTCCCGTTATTCGGAGGTTCGAATCCTCCCGTCCCAGATGATATCGATTCAATTCATCACATTGACATGAATCGATATCATAGGTTTTTCGCCATAAACCAAAAATAAAAAAGGCTGTTCTTGGGTGGGGATATATTGTTCATTCATATAACTTTCAATTACTTATTAATTAAATAAATTAATATACGAATTAAAATTAAATTTGATAACTATTCGATAAAAAACAATGACTATTCATTATATAATATTTTAATTTAAAAAGGAATAAAAATCTATGGAAAGACAAGGGTTCAATTCGATGCTGTTTACTAGAGGTATGCTGTTTACTAGAGGTTTAGAATACAGGTGTGGTTTAAGTAAATCAATAGATAGTTTTGGTATAGATAGTTTTGGTCCTATTGATGAAAATCACGGTGGAGACCCATCTAGTTTAACTGATATGCATAATAACATTCATAGCTGGAAGAACAATAGTGAAAATTGTAGTTATAGTCATGGTCATGCTGACTATTCAGCAGATGTGAACAACATACATAATCATAATTTGCTATTAGCAAAAAGTCTATCCGTTTGGGATAGTCATAATAATAGTTATGACATATATTATGCTTATAATGATGATAGTTGGACTTGTAACATGAATTGTTGCATTTGGAATTATCTTCGTTCTCAAATCTGGGAGGATATTGACAAATCCAATGCCAGTTACCGTGATATGGACTTTAAGAGTTACATTTGCGATAGGGGCCAAAATACTAGTGAAAGCCATAGTACAAATATAATAATATTAAGGAACACAAATGCTAGAAATCAGACAGCAGATCCAGATGATGTAGATATATTTGATGGATCAGATATATCAGATTCATTGGAGATAGATCTATCTGATCCATCCGACACAGATTATCGATACGATCCATTTGCTGATACATCAGATATATCAGATTCATTGGAGATAGATCTATCTGATCCATCAGATACAGATTATCCATATTATATAGATGGATCTGATATATCAGATCCATTGGAGATAGATCTATCTGATCCATCAGATACAGATTATCCATATTATATAGATGGATCTGATATATCAGATCCATTGGAGATAGATCTATCTGATCTATCAGATACAGAGGAGGATCTATATGGTATATACGATCTAGATGAGATCTATTATCTGGATGGATCAGATAGATCAGATCCATTGGAGACATTGGAGACATTAGAGACATCAGATCCAGATTATATAAATGATCCAGATGGATCAGATAGATCAGATCCATTGGAGACATTGGAGACATCAGATCTAGATGAGATCTATTATCCGGATGGATCAGATAGATCAGATCCATTGGAGACATTGGAGACATCATATCCAGATTATATAAATGATCCGGATGGATCAGATAGATCAGATCCATTGGAGATATCTGATACATCAGATACAGATATATGTCAGAAGGATAGTGATGATAATAGCAAAATGGATATGCTGGCTAAAATGAACCAATATAGTCATTTATGGGTTCTATGCGAAACTTGCTCTAGCTTAAATTTTAAACAATTTTTAGTAGCCAAACTGAGTATTTGCGAATACTGTGGTGAGCATCTGAAAATGAGAAGTTCAGATAGAATCGAACTTTTGATTGATCCAGGTACTTGGAATCCTATGGATGAAGACATGGTTTCTCTGGATCCCATTAAATTTGATTCGATTGAAAAAATTCCAATTCTTCAATGGGATCCCATTGCATTCGACTTGATTTTCGTGGATCCTCCCGAGGAAGAGGAAGAGGAAGATGATCAACCTTATATCGATCGTCTTGATTCTTATCAAGAAAAGACAGGATTACCAGAAGCGGTTCAAACAGGCATAGGTCAACTAAATGGTATTCCTTTAGCAATAGCTGTTATGGATTCTGAGTTTATCGCGGGTAGTATGGGATCCGTAGTGGGTGAGAAAATAACTCGGTTGATCGAATATGCTACCAATCAACTTTTACCTCTAATTATAGTCTGTGCTTCCGGAGGAGCGCGTATGCAAGAAGGAAGTTTAAGCTTAATGCAAATGGCTAAAATTTCTTCTGCGTTATATAATTATCAAATAAATAAAAAGTTATTCTATGTAGCGATACTTACATCTCCGACTACTGGTGGGGTAACCGCTAGTTTTGCGATGTTGGGGGATATCGTTATTGCGGAACCAAACGCAACCATTGCATTTGCGGGTAAAAGAGTGATTGAACAATTGTTGAATGTGGAAGTGCCTGAAGGTTCCCAATCGGCGGACCTTTTATTCGACAAGGGAGTATTGGATTCAGTCGTACCACGTCATTTTTTAAAGCAGTTTTTAACGGAGTTATTTCAGTTCCATGGTTTCGTTCCTTTGACTAAAAATTTGGAAGATTGAATAAAAACAATTTTAAACTTAGTTTTACGTTAATTTGCACTAAGAATCTATTTTTTATTTCCGCCTTTTTGTAACTAGTTTGTAGCTAATACCTTATTTTACACTATTTTATTTAAACTAATTTAGACTAAGAATACCCTTTTTATTTCTCCTATTTTGTAACTCTGATATATAGACCATGGATCTAAAAGACTTGAAAAGATTTTTGAAAAACCTGTGGATCTGGAAAAAAAGACACTGTATTATTATTACAGTGACACATATTTTCCTGCATGGAACTTACCTTTTAAGTATATTAAAAGTAATAGTTCTTCTCCTAGAAAGAAGCCGCCCGTATCTGCCACACATCCTGGTGGATTTATTTATTTTATGTTTTTCGGCCTTTCTTTTTAGGAATATCTTTTTCGTTTTGTTTTTTTATTTCCTTAGAACAATTTTGGATTATTTACTTCAAATGATCCGTGAATTCATTAAGGACGAGACAAACAAAAAAGTTTTATGTTCCTATGTGTCAGAAACTACTTGGATGGACACTATCCCGGGTTTCCAATACGTTTTTTTTCGAATTTTAAGTCATGTCAGTTTTTTCGTGGGATTCTTTTCTCTCTATCGTTTCTATAGAAATCTTACTCGGATAAACATTTTCGATGCACCGATTAAATGGCTCTTTGTGCTACCAAATAAGATTGTTTCTCTGCTTATCACTGCAATTGTCAGTACCTGTATTTACAATTTTTACTTCGGTATTATATTGCTCAATCCGTTCACGGATAATTTGACTAATTTCATCTGCACGAATGGGTACCATGAATATTTTTATTAATTGGATTCTTTTTCGAAAAAAAACAAAAATAGGGCCTCTCCATACT